>CAHIKZ030000626.1:390000-512500 GCA_903632075.3 Acanthosepion pharaonis
TTAGTGACATCTCTAACAACGAATAAAGAGAACACCAAAAGGAATTTCTCAATTGTGGACCTTACAAAAAATACAAAAGATAGGGCTGTAAACTTAAATTGAAAAGTTATATATATATATAGTTTGGCGTGCCTTTACCGATTTAGCCACGAAGGAGCGTTCGGTTAGCAAGGTCGAATTTACTGTATTTAAACTTCAATCTTCCATGAATCTCTCACGTACATTCATATCTGCCCATGGTGTATCAAATGTAAACAAATGACGTCACAGTTTAGGAAATGGACAAAGTTTTATTAGAGGCGTAAATAATATGGTTGTTCAGTGAGTGTCCAGGGCCATTTAAGGTTTTGATTGATTTGTTATTAATTATATTTATGCTTTATATATATATATATATATATATATATATATATATATATATATATATATATATATATATATATATATATATATATATATATATATATATATATATATATATATATATAGTGTGTATTTACGCAGCAATCCTTCATTTATGCATGTTTCATTAAAGACATGGTACTACGATTAAATTTTTTATTTAGTTTTTTTTTTTACACACAATGTTTAGAAACTGTCGAAATGTTCTATAATTTCGAGCGCTTGCGGTTATGCTTTTCACCATTATCAAAGATAATTTTAATGTTTTTTTTTTTATTTAATTGCGTTTGTGCGTTTTGTGCATGTTTTTAGCATCATAGAGATGTTTTATTTTCCGATCATTATGGCCGTGTTCGTAGTTATTATTTAATAATATTTACTACGAACAATGTTGGAATCATCAACCTTTTACTAGAGAGGACTGAAAAATTCATAATCTGCCTATGAAGGAAATGTGCTTACACTGTAAAATTTTGCATGCATTAATTTCAGCTCTTTATTGATTCCTCCGTTGTTTCTTTACCGAGAAACTGACATAGGACAGTACAAAGAAAACATCAGATGTGCCTAGTAGCTAATTCTCATAAAAATTGACAAAATTTAGCATAGTGGTTTTATCAAATACCTGACGAAAATGATGTTACTTTACCAAAGATATTCAAGCTAACCCCGTTCCTACTTTGGAGTATGACGTTCCGGTTTTATAAACAGTGCAAATTGGAACTGAATTTAGAAAAGGAAAGGGGATACACTTGATATCCTTCAACTGCCACCATCGGGGAAAACGTTGATAGTGTTCGTCACAGTGAGTAATGACATGCTTTTGACTAGGGGTGCACCGATTAATCGGTAGGTTATCCGAAATCGGGCATTTAGCCGATTAATCGGTAATCGGCCGATTTGTCTATTAATCGGCCGATTAATTACTTTTCTCTTTGCTATTAAATTCAAACCATTTAATAAATACCAAGTGACTCATCAGATAGCTTTGGCACATTAACACAGTAACTGCCAATTTAACTTGACATTTGTTAAGTGTCTGGCTGCTATTATGGCTTTTTGTCTTTTTTGCTTTATTAAATGAAATTACAAAATACAAAGTACAATTTCCAATTCTTAAATGAATATAATTAAACAACTAGATAAGAAAAAAGAAATTACGAACAAACTACAAAGTACAAATACCAATTCTTAAGTCAATAACTATAAGCTGAAGTTCTGCTTCCACTGGAGCATAGTGTGGTGGTTACCTCTGCTCTGCCCCTGCTACTGCTCTACTTCCTCTTCTATTCTTGCTGCCTGCCTCCTCTGCTCTCAAGTTGTAATGTAGAAATATTTAGAGTTTCTCCATTCTCAGGACACAGCCTGTTCCTCGTAGGTTAATACACATTACCCCCTGGACTAAAGAGCCTCTCACTCTCCACGGATGAAGGTGGTGCGCTTAAATATTTTGAAGCCAATTTACTCAGCAGTGGTAAGGTCTCCTGTGCCTTTTTTCACTATTGAAATGGATCATCACCTCTTGTGAGTAGTGGTAAAGCTACATAATGATCAAGTTCTTTTGTGCACTTATGAATAAGGGTTTTTTCTCCTTATGAGTTTAGATTGTGCTTCTTGTATTTCTGTTGTACTTGCAGTTGTAGTCTCCAGGTTTAACTCAGCCTCTACCTGTTCTAAGTTTTGATTTGTTACTGTAGGCTTATTTGAAGCTAATTCATCAAACAGGCTTGAAAGAGATACAGTTTTACTTTCAGTTTGATCCTCTTGACCCTCAGCAGAGCTTGAAGAAGTGTATCTTGATACTGCTTCATTATCAGTAGAAGATGTAGAATCCAATTCTCCATGTTATTTTTTTGGAAATTTAAATTTGAATCTTGGATCTAGGAAAGTAGACACACACAAGTTTATATCATTTAGATTGGATTAAAATCTTGTTTCCATTGATTCACTGAATTGTTCAACATTGGTAAAAAGGATCCCACTAAAGTCAAAAATATCAGAATTAGATTGGACAGCTTTTGACAGAAATAACCCCAGAGCTAAAATTGTAGGTATTATCATTGATATGGTTGAAGTTCTGTTACTTGCTTCTTTGGTGATTTCTTCAAATGGACTCGATAACTGGACAATGTTTTGAAAAAGTCCCCATTGGTAAATTGTTATGGTAGGAATGTTATTATAAACAGCATACATTACAAGAGCTTTTCGTTGTTCTAAATTTCTTTTCAGCATATAATATGTTGAATTCCACTGTGTGGTCATATGTTGAATGAGTTTATATTTTTCCAAATTAAGCTGATCCTGTATTTCAGTTAATTTGCTAATTGCTAATGGTGAGAGACTTTATTTCTGTTAGTTGAAATGATTGTCTTCACAGCCTGTTGGGAAAATAATGAGTCATTTATTGAGAGTTTCAATGTATGTATGAAGCATGATAGTGACTCTAAAACACATTCCCTGACACCAGCAACCATATTTGCTCCTGAATCCCGCAACACTAGAAAAACTTTATTGAAGATTTTATACTCATCAAGAACATTGTGCAATTCTACACTTATTCTTGCACCTGTGTGTGTACCAGGGAATGGAACAACTCTAAGCACAGCTCTGCATTGTTCAAAGTCATTTGAAAGCCAATGACCTGTCAAACTCAGAAAGGGATCCTTATCTGTAATAGCTGTCCAAATGTCTGTAGTTAAAGAAATGCTGCAAATTTCATCAAGAGAAGATTGGATTTTTGTTTTTACTTTTGTAAATATATCTGAAATTATTTTTTTCAGTGAAGTACTTTTTTGATGGAATACTGTAATTTGGACAGAGTTTTTAAGCCTATTAAATCCAATGTCAGATGTTAGATAATATGGTTGAACAGCAATCATTTCTCCTATCAAATAAGGGATCTCTTGTGTCCTGTGGTCATTAATATCCCTAAATTTTCTTCTTGGCCAATATTGATTCTATAGTCGTTTGGTGTTTCGCTGGAGGCCCGTAGTTGCTGCCACTTGTTCCTGAAATGTCTGTCCCTGAACATTCATTGTATTTCCTTTTCTTATCTGCAACTTTTGCTTCTTCTGGATGAACTTTTCTAAAATGGTTAAACATATTAGTCGTTGTAAAAGTTTTTTGCTGATTTGCCACCCCTTGATAAGATGGCTTGACATAACTTACAGACAGATGTATTCTTATTCTTGGGATTGACATCAAAATACTTCCAGCAGAAACTGGTTGCCATAATAGTTGATGGTTGTTGTCAATATTTAATTAATTTTTTATGTATTTAAATTACTTATGTCTGATATCTAATTAGTAATTTATCTCAATAGAATATGCATTATCTAAACCAGAAAAATAAAAAAAATATATATGTAATGGTAGCACGGGTCCAAAAATGAGGAACAAGAGTATGACTGATGAAGAATGCTTTATTTTCGGTTCGCACGTGGTCACAATTTACCGTACAATTCCTCAACGTGAAAACTGAAAGATAGAGTATTCATTTTTTTTGACAGTGATTTAAAGTACAAATTGATAATGTTAATTCGATAGGAAGCGAAATGAGAAGAAATTTCCATATGCTTACCTCTTTTTGCCTCAAATTCAGCCCAGTCGCAAAAGGCTCCATGTTAGCAGCGCGCCATGCCTGTTATTTGAAAATACGGTGTAGACGGTGCATGTCCCTTCGGTGAATTTTCACCGGCAAGCAAAAAATGAAGTTAACTTCGTTTACATTATAATTAAATTAATATTAGTACCATTTATGACAACAACATTTGCTGATAAATCGGCATTAGAAAACCTGTTAATCGGCCGATTAATCGGCAATAGGTTGATTATCAAAGGCCGATTAATCGGTAATCGGCAAATTTGCTTATCGGTGCATCTCTACATTGACTATAAATTAGATACTCAATTCTATTACCATATCATCTGAGAGATTTGATAATATTGTGCACAATGAACTTGTCATGGCGAAGTTTTCTGCTCGGTGGGTGCCATATTTTCTGACACTTGATCAAAAAACGCACGAAGCTGATCACGTCACACGTAACTCAGACATTGTTGAAGTAGATCCACCAATTTTCCTAGAACCTTTTCTAAGCCAAGATTTGTTTTGGTTTCATCACTATCAACCAGAGACGAAACACCCTTTCCTGACCTGCTCAAACAAGGCTATAGTCATTTCATCTGCAGGGAAATTGATTGTCTCAAATTTTAATGCAAAAGGCATGGTTTTATTGACTAACCTGAAAAGGGCCACACCATTAATGGAGAGTGCAATGGCAGCTTTCTTAGGCACATACGAAAGGCTATCAAAATGAATCGATCAAGAAAACTGAAGAAAATTCTCCAGCACACAAGTCCTTGGTTTCAATAACTGACGTGCTTGACTGAATTTTAACTGTTTCATCACCCTCTCTCTCTCTCTCTTCTTCTGATTTGTCACCAAATGACTATCATCTGTTCCCCAACATGAAAAAAATAACATTTCGCTGGAAATCAGTAACGCATTGACAATGACGTTATATCTACTATTGATGAATTTTTTTACCAACAGGATGAAAGCTTCATCACCAACGGGATGGAAGCAATTCCACACCGACAGGAGAAGTGTGTCGACCGCAACGGGAAATATGTTGAAAAAGAAACCTCATTTAGCCACATTCTATGAGATTAAATTAGTCATTCTACTCACTCAACCTCTTCTCTGATTTGCATCTATGATTTGCTTTATCCTGCCGAGGGACAATGTTGATTCCAAAAAGTGAATTCCTGATTTGCAAGAAAAGTGATATGTTGTTTGTTGACATGAAACTCGATGCGTTGATGAACAGCAAGTGAATTGTAATGAAATTGCTGTCACATGCTCCAAGTGTCTAAATTAACATAATACAGAATTAAAAGATAATGATATCAAGGCCGATATGCCTCTATGTGTGTGTCTGTAACTTCACGACGTAGATGACCATGATTTTCTAATATGTCTTTTCCAGCTTATAGACAATCGCATTAATTTGTTCATCTTGTTTTATGTTTGTTCAAAAAAAAAACTTTCGACAGTTCTGTCTTTTGGTCTTCATTTAGCGGCTTCTATTTCAGGTTAACTTTCAAGAAATTTCGATGTTAACATTTTATCTAATTTACGGTGTTCTAATTGTTTTCGTCCCGATGTTCAAATCAAGTCATAACACGTCTAGTTTATATTTTAGTATTGTTCAGTTATTGTTCACTTTGTTTTTCCTGCGACCAAGTCTGCAGTAAGCGACACAGGGTAAGGTATCACAATTTCAATTTCTACAGAAACATAAATTTAGTCAGAAGCTGCCTGATTCTGACATTTTTTCTTCAGCTGCTTCTTCCGCTTGCCGGCATTCAATGGAGTTCCTCTTTTCTTAGAGCTGTTGTTGTTAATTTTCTGTTATTTATCTTTCTTTGTTTATTAACCTCACCATATCGTATATTATTTATATGCTATTATTTTATTCTTATTCTAAATATAAGGAAAACTGTCGTATAAATTTTCCAGAAAACGTTACCGTTGCTCACATTTTGCGTCCATGTTACTCACGGTATCTTTTTGTATAACATTTCTTGTGCCTCAAGTTACCTCTTCATTTGTATGATAATATGCATAATCCCTGACATATACTGTTCATGTGCATCACATTCGTGTTCCCGTATATGATAATTTCGTGTATACTCTTGACACAATTGCGTACTGGAAATCGGGAACTGGATATTATTTGTCTCTATTTATAGGACCTGGTTTAGGACGCCACATTAAACTAGATTTCGAATCGGATTTATCCTCCTGTGGAGGCAATTATACGATCAAGCTTCGTGACGTTTATAGTTGAGGTAAAATTTAAGCTCATGAGAGAGGAAGATTAATGGGTACCAAGTTCGTCATGTTAGGCAATATGAATTTCATCGTGGCAATTAAACACACACAAGGGAAATAGGTTCTATGCTCTCAGGGTCATTCAGTTTGTGTAAATACTAGAGAAGTTTGTGAAGGTCTGGAATAATTTGAAGTTATTGTTTATTTTCGCTTTCAGTTTTGAATACTGACTATGATGTTCATGTTTAAAATAATGTTCCTGTTTATCTCAATTTCAGTTTTGCATACTGACCATGAAATCTCATTTTTAAAATGCAGATTATGATGTTCTTTTTTTTATTTTAATTTTCAGTGTTGAGTACTGCCTATGATGTCTCCTGTTTCAAATACAGTCTATGATGTTCCATTTAATTTTCACTTTCAGTTTTGAATAGTGTCTAGGATGTCTCCTGTTCCAAATACAGTCTTTGATGTTTCATTTAATTTTCACTTTCAGTTTTGAAACTTGAGAATGTCTCCTGTTTAAAATGCAGACTATGACGGCTATGTTTTAAAAAACTCATGATGTCTCTTGTTTACAATTCAAACTATATTTGTTCTGTGTATTTTCACATTTAGTATTAAATTAAAATCCTGACCTAAATGGTTTACAAAAAGGTACGATAAAAATGACCAAACCGGGCTTAAATTATATTAGTGTGGATCAAAAATGCTCTATTCATTTATAGAACTACTTTAGATGATCATAGTTACTGTTAAATTTTTTAACTAATGGTTATCTGTATTCATCCCCTTTAAATTCATTTAATTGTCTACTGATAGTGATGAATTTTCCAGATATTATATCGATGGATATGTCGTCAAACCTTTGCCGTATTATCGGTTAGTGCTTCAATTTATACAAGTTCACCAATTATTTTAAATGATCTGTAACTTTGTGATTTAAAAGATAATATTCACCCAATATTGACAATTACCTAATATAATATATCTGGAACAAACTTACTTGTATTAATAGTGATATGACATAGATAATAAAATAATAAAGTGAAATCGTATATTATTTTAATATTTGTTTATAAAACAATATTTTGGTTAACGGTCTACAAATAAAAAAAAACATTTGTAATAGATCGCCATGGTGATAAAAATAATAAGTTTAATAACTGCAAATAGCCTTGAAAATTTTGCCGTTTCCCTAATTGAATTTACTGATGAATATGAATTCTTAACTATCTGTCTATATTTCTGATTTGAGGTATTATGTACACTATTTACAGTGAGCAAAATAAAGGGTTCAGTTCGGCATTCCAATCACCTGAAGAAGGCCGGTGTTTAAAAAGGCCGAAACATTGTGATGAATATGGCAACAAAGATGAGAACAATAGACCGAATAATTAATACTTAAGTTAATGATTCGATAATCCCCTTGGTGGTTCTACGACTATAAATTTTTTGATTTCATCGCTCATTATTTGAGATTAATATGAATTAAATAAATTTATATATATGAATGCAGGTCATTATTTAAAGAAGGTATTGTAAATGAAGATATGAAATTGGCAATTCTTTTTCCATCTTACTGAAGCAGATGTTAAATATATGAGCGTGTAATCTCTTTCTTCCTTTCAGTGAGAAACAGTGGGAAAAGAGAACTGTAACATGGATTTTTCTCAGTTGATATTCGAGGTGACTTGAAGTTGAAAGAAACCGGACATCTTGATGAGAGAAAGATATTTAAAAAGTTAAACGAAATCTTCATGCGTTGCAATACAGAAAGGCTACTGGCACTGTGAGCACATCAGAGATATAAGCGGTCGATCACAACAAAGCAAGTTTCGAAAATCTTGGAAAATGTACGGGAAGCCGTCATCTCACTGATCAATGATTTAATTTCTGCTTTTGCAATGCAATTGCCGGCGCTCATAGGAATAAAAACATAATCTGGGAAACTGAAGGACCCGTGATTGGACATATAAACTCGAAAACGGGTATTTCCACTGACTGAATAGCGCTTTTGTTATGTATTTGTTACCATTGACTTGTGACACTATTTATCGTTTGGCTGATTAATTAAGCGTGAAAATTAAAAGCTAGAAATACGTAAGGCGAGAAGAAGCTATCACGAAAGACATATTTATATTTTAATATTTTACATATGTTATTTTTTTTAACAAATTAAAAGATTTTATTTTCATTTGCAAAGAAAAGTATTTTTTCGCAGACGATAGGAAATTCGTAAGATCTCGGATCTGTCAGAATTAATTTATGCCATGACGCGGTGAAGAAAAGATAGCAATCTGCCCATGGCAACAATGAAAATTTCAAATTGGTCAAGTCGCTTACAAAGCGGAAAGCTAGAAGATAATCAGAATTAGATCAAGACCGAGAAAAAAATATCAGCTGAGACCACCCCAAAGGAAGGAGGAAGAGAAAAAGGAAAAGAATAAACCATTAACTATCTTTCGGAGATATCATTTGGTTTTGGAAGAGAACCATCTGATTTATGTCCAGACCTTGCCATGATAAAAATTTGTTACCTGGACAGACTGTTGGCGACAGAAGTACGAAGACGTTGAGGATACAAAGAGATTAACTTGACCACCCCGATAATCACTTGGCGAAATTCTCGTTGATGAATTCCAGATGACATTCAGTTAGAGACTTAATGACCACACTACGAGTCGTAGGGGGTTCTAGTCAGGGAAAAGAAGGAAAAGGAAAAGGAATATATTTTTTTTCTTTGAGCCATATTTGTGAACTGAGTCCAGTCTAGCCACAACCACACTGCCGAGCGTTCATTGGCTGAATGGTGGCATGAGCGACGGGCGAAGGTAAAAATATAAGAATGAAGGGAAACCTGTTGACGCCCTCTGAGGGGATTGGTATGAGATACCAATATGAGAAAGGAAGAATTTGGGAGACCAATTCCCTTAAGAACCCCTCTAAAACAGAAAGTAATGGACTTCCAAAAATGGGAAGTGATAAATGTTCCTGTCCGAAAACAAAGAAAATCCTTATTGCGGATTTGGAATTATCGAGGAACCCAAACCACGACAGGCCGCAACTCGGTTTTGGTCGGCGTCCATATAAACGAACGTCCCCAGGTCAGGTAGTAGAAGTCGGGCAGACGCAGACAGAGTCGAGCTGTGAGCTCGGAGACCATCCTCGCAGCAGCTGACTGAAAGATTCCACGTATTCCGACTTAGACTTCTAACCAAAAACAATTTTATTTGAAGAACGACTTAGACTCACACCACCAAAACAAGTTTTACGAATATCGCCTGAAGACACCAAAAAACAGTTTATTGAAAACAACTTAAGATATTAAGACTCGCCTAAGAAACGCAATGTGTCACGTATCCATAGAAGCAGTTTGGGAGAAAGACGCAATCCTGTATTCAGAAACCAGATATAAAGATACTTGTTATTTTTTTTTTTAACACATTTGAATCTTTTAATTGTCACTCTATTTTCTTTTACATATGCGGTGTCACCTTTGCTCTAATTCTGCTTGAACTACGGCCAGACGACTGATTGGTTTCGTCTACCTAAGATCAAATCACAACGTGAGTAGGTTAGACTAGAAGTCAAAGCAGTTACTTCGGTAACCAGACGCTGGAGGCGAGCTGGAAACGACAAAGCTGATGCCAAATCTAACCAGATTTCCATCCGAATCAACCAAGGGTTAGATTGTCACAGGATAGCACGGGAGAGGCCAAGGTTGACGTCACAGACTCATCTTCTACGGAAGGTGTTTATAAATTTGCTAGCAATAGGCATGTTAATATCTTATTTTTCCTGTAAAAAATTAAACTGCATGCCACAAGTGAAAATACTCAAGATGCTTTCATTTTGAGGTTTTGATTGTTTAGTGTTGATATTTGGATGGATTTGGTTTCGAAAAATATACAATTCCATGTATGAAAACTGGAAAAAATAGTTGAATCAAACAGAATACAATTATTGGGTGAAAATGCCATGATATTTTCATAGAGGGCGAGAACTCTACGTATTTGGCATTTTACAAGCCAGCCTGGGGAAGTTTAAGAAAATTTTAAAAGAGTGTAGTTCAAAAGTGTAAGAAAAGTTCTTGAAACAAGACAAAACGGTGGCAATATTATTAAATAAATTTAAGCTAATATATCCCACGTTATTCTACATAAATCTTGGAATTAAATAATACGAAATTAGAAGCGATGAAAAGAACTCCAAATCTGAAACGTATGTGTAATTCTTTGCATCAAAAGTGTGACGTCTTTAGCTTGAATATTCCGAAAATAGGAATTGCTTCTAACTTATGCACAAAGTGTGAATGGGGTCAGAAAATGCGAAATATTGAGCAACTGTGGCAATGAAGCGGCTTAATGAGAAGCGGGGTTGCGTCTCGAAAGAAAAGAATCTTCATGGTCACATTCTTCAACAAGAAGAGATCTTTGCTGGACCAGCGATATGGCTCTGGTAAAAGATAGATCTATAAATAGAGAAATAGAATCATTTATATTTGCGGCAAAGGAACAAAAAATTCAGAATAAATTCAATGACATCCAGGATAGACAAATAGCAAAAAGAAACCAAATGCAAGGTATATTTGCCTGCTCAGGAGACAGCTAACTACATACGCGAATAATATATCAAGTTTGCTCAAAAGGAGGAGAAGTGACGACATTAATCGAATGGTAATGCTAGTGGGAAGTATAACGTAAGTTTTGCTTCACTGTAAATAGAATTGTTTTGAACATCAGCCAGAGGCAGTGGGAGAAAATGATAGGCCTAAAATATGGAATTTTATAGTTCAGTTTGATTCTGTGATTGAAGTACAAAAAACCCAACATATTTTAATAGATAATGAGAATATCAGGTCTGAAATTGATTTTCATATAATAGAAGAGTTGAATTCAATGAGAATGAACAGACTGAAAATACCATGACCTGGTTAGTGAGTTGTACAAACTATTAAATATGACTAAGTAATTCCTGTGTTAAAACGTGCCCTTAGAAGACTATCTAGAATAGTGAAAATGCGCTTAGTAAATATTACAATGGAAACCAATTATTTAAACCACCAGAAAACTTTGAATGTTATCCGAAAAATTATTGCGTCGTTTCGAGAATTTGAAACCATACCTCATGAACAGTATTCCAGTTGAACACATCAATGTGCGACCTATCATAATAATAATAATAATAATAATAATAATAATAAGAAGAAGAAGAAGAAGAAGAAGATGAAGAAGTATTAAATATATATAGTGAAGTAATATTTGCAGTAAATATATATTGTAAAATAATAATATAATACTATGCAAATCATACATAGGATTTTGATGTGTCCATGAAATATGCATTGGAGAAAGGTGTGCAACAATGGAAATACATTTGTTGTAATCATATCATCATATCAATAATCTGGATGGAAATATCAGAATACAATTTGGTTTCAACTTGAACGTTTTAATATTGAATCTTGCCTCAATACATCTATATGTAAGAAACGGCTAAACAGAAATAAAATAATAGCTTATGTTTACTACATATACGGGGATGTAATTTTAAGGTACAAACCTAAAAATGAAGAATGAATGAAGACCACCCCATCATGTAATCCATGGCTTCATTTATATAACATTTTTCTGGATTAAGAAAATCCTATCGCATAAATGTTGGTCATTTGACATTTCAAGAATCTGCAATGGACATATTATGAGGGTAAATTTTGAGTTTCGGTAGATTTATGAATAAGACTGATTATTAGACTAAAGAATGTCATTATTATTATCATACCGGAAAAAAAGAAACAAAATCATTAATAATATGCAAAAGACGACGGAAATGGATAATTTTCTAAATCAACCGGCAAACTACACCCAAAGACAAAGTCTACAAATTTCTGATCACAGATCTGAATTTTGTACCTATTTCAGCATTTACTCTGCGATTGTCTTAGGGAAGAACTCAAGTTCCTTTTTTCAGTTCTCGTTAGTATCTTTCTATTTTGCTTGTTTGCAAATGGACGACTCTGGTTACACTCAATAATCTACGAGATGTGCCTAAAAGCATTTGAATCGACCAATTTTTAAACAAGACCAATTGATCAAGCATTTAAATATTTTTTGTTAGTGGGAGGGGGAATATACATGGTTAGGCTAAAATGGTTTGCCGCACACTCTCGTTTTCTGCCGTGATGGTTTGAGATGAAAGTTCTCCTCATTTTGAATGTTACGGATTCCAAATAACAAATATCGGTAACCAACGAGGAACTGACCTTCCTAAAGGTGAATTCATTTCAAAGGATCTCTTCTTATTTTGTTCATTTCAGAAGCACTATGACTCTTTTGAAACTGCTGAATATAATTACATGATAAACAATGACTTATACACAAATTAATTTCCTTCTATACACTCTAATCTTATATTAAAAAAAAACAAATTAGTAAAATAATCGAAAGTGGATTAGCAAATAAAATGTAGAAGAAAAAACATACGACCTCAATGCAGTAGAAAATAACAAATTATGTTGCTATATATATATATATATATATATATATATATATATATATATATATGGATTAAAGGGCTCCATATAAGGGATAGAGCGTACATAAATATAAACGTAGTCATGGAAGCCAACACCAAGATGTGACAGTCTCTTTCAGTAGACATTGATATCAGTATATCTGGCACGTCGATTGAGTATAAGCATGAGACATAGATGCATATATATATATATATATATATATATATATATATATATATATATATATATATATATATATATATATATATATGCACATTTCATTGGATACGACAGCGAAGACGCTTTTATTTAGTTTTTTGTACTATTTCTCATGCGAATATTTTTTTTTCTTTTCAGATGATAAATTATATAAAAACTGTCCGAATATTCTTTTTATCCGAGCGCTTTCGGCTATAAATTTATACATTTTCAAGGATCAATTATTTTAACTGTTAAATAAGAAATAGTTTGTTGCATCTATGTTTTCTAAAATGTTTTCATTTTTCAAAACACTGTAAGATATTGTCTCCATGTTCATAGTTGATATTATTAAGTGTTCTTTTTTTTGTTTTAATTAATAAGACTTCTATTATTTTAGCCTTTTTTGCATGTCGTTGATGGTATTATATTAATATTGCCAAAAAGTATGTTATGAATTATATATTTCTTTCGTCTACGGGGGTAAATTTAATTTGTAAGCAAGAAGATTAACTAGCACAATATTCAATAAACTCTCTTCAATAAAAACCTAACATTTGTAAAATTAATCCGAGAATTAATCAGTAAATTTCATCTTAATGAAAGATTCGAATTACTTTAAATACGTATATATACAGATAATATATATATATATATATATATATATATATATATATATATATATATATATATATATATAAATTAAATCAGGACCATATATATTTTGATTATTCCAATCAGAAAGAACAAAAACGAACAAATATTTCCCGTTGTCTGTAAAAAAAAAAAATTCTCCAGCGGAAGTGAAAAAAATTAAACGGACAAATAGAACACAACGTAGACGATGAACAATTGAAAAATTAAAACAAATATTAATTTTTTCAGGTCGGAGAACGTCTGGGGAAAATCGTTTGGGTTCATTTAATTAACAATCAAATAGCCAACGCAGAAAACTGTTTTGTTTTTATAGAAAATTAATTTGTAAACAGGAAAAGATATGCATGACATTAAATTGTCTTTGAACATCAAATACCTTTGATTTTAAAGCAAAATTAATTGACCCGCCGAACTAAAGGAAAGGGAAAGCAGACGACAAAAAACACTGAAGGATAAAAACAATAAAAAAATGTAACGTTGCTTGACAAGATTATAATTAAACTCACATTTATCATTGGTGAATAAATTTGCTGTCTCCATTTTCTTTTGCTTTGGATTGAAAAAAAATTGGACGATTGAGTGAACAAGTAGGGGGATGAGATTGTTTTTGAGGAAGGTATATATCCTTTATATTTCGAGCGCACTCAAACACAAACAAACACACACACATAAGAGATACGCATTGGTGTATATATCTACACACACACACACACACACATATATATATATATATATATATATATATATATATAGATAGACAGATAGATAGATTTTGGTCTAATTTCACCATATTTTGGAAAGTATTTATTAGTCGGACTATTGTCCTTTTATTTGCTCAACGTTTCGGGTTTTATTGTAGAAAAATTGCTAATTTTCCCTCTGAAAGACCATGAAGGATAAAAAACTTGAGTATTATAAATAAAATTTTTACCAGTCTTATTGGGAAAGTTTATTGCAAATTGCTTTCTTCTGGCACTCCTTATTACTGGTTCCTCATATTGTATTTATTTCTACATTTGATCTCCTTCTTTCCATATGTGGTCAGCCACGCCTGATTTTTTCTACTTCCCCTCGCGTTACAGCTTGGTGTTCTTGAAGCCTTACCTTGAGGGGCGGCCCTCTCTCCTTTTATATTCCTTTCCGCAGCTGCATGGGAAACAAAAGAAGTCCAGGTTCTTCTGGACCACAGGAAGAAGTCCAGTTTCTTCTGGACCATGTAACTCAATAAGACCTTCGATACAGTTCACAATGGAGAAAGAGAGTAACAACTCACTCCCATTCCTGGATGTACTAATATCTCGAACAGAGAATGGGTTCAAGACATCCGTATGTAAACCAACATTCACCGGACAGTACCTCAATTCCAACTCCCACCATCCATAGCGTAAAAGAAAGGGATCGTCCGATGCTTTACAACATCGAGCAAAAGTCATAAGTGGCGATCCAGAGACGTTAGATTGAATTGGTCAGTATAATATACAACGCAACAACTACCCTGGGTACATGGCCAAAAACTGGGATTACAAGAGGAGGAGGAGGGAGGACAACAACACCAGAAAACAGTATGCCTTATGTGAATATCAGAGAAAATACAAAAGATCTGCGGTCCATATAACATCAGGACAACCTTCAAAAGCGTGACAACACTTCGCAGGTATTTCTCACGAGTGAGACCCCCATAGAGAGGAACATGACTAAAGACTGTATACGCTATTGCAGCTGCGGAAAGGTAAAGGAGAGATATCCTCAAGGTAAGGCTTCAAGAACACCAGAAATGTAACGCGAGGGGAAGTAGAAAATCAGGCGTGGCTGACCACATATGGAGAGAGAAGGAGATCACCGCCCTGGGGAATGTTGAGATCAAGACAGGGAACACCATTTGTAAACTTAAGGAATCAGCAATGCTAGGCCACAAAAATCTCCTGACGACCACATAGAAATAAATTATGGGGAACCATAATAAGGAGTGCCAGAGAAAGCAATGATAACAAAGTTCATATGAACTCTGGTAAAGACATGCAATGATAACAGCAAAAAATTGCAATATGAGCACTGGTAAAATGATGCTGAAAAACATTAGGTTTATAATATATACCCAGATGTCCTACATGGCACAGTGGATAAATATAGATCCAGTGACAGACCCAAAGAAGGTGAGTTCAATTCCTGGTTAAGGCAGTGGAGAACTTTCAGAGGGAAAATTAGCAGGAGATAATGATAACTGACATCCATATACGTGGAATTAGAACAGTCTACCCCAGCGATCGAAATAAAGGGTTCAGTTCGAAATTCCAACCATATACAACGGCCGAAATGACAAATATGGCGACAAAGATGAGGACAATAGTCCGACTAATGTAAATACTGTAGATAGATAGATGTTTCGATGTGATTTACCTCATCTCATCAGGCGTTAATAAATTACTGGTGAGTAGATAATTCAAATTTATAAATTGTCTAAAATGTGGGAACTGAAATCTTTTCGTTCCTATTTTATAATTCAGTATATTTTTCTTCATATATATATATATATATATATATATATATGAATAAAAATGACAATAGGAAAACTGGTAATTGCTGACGCGTTTCGTCCAATGTGAACTTTATCAAAGCAAAATAGGAAAATAAAATTAATTGAATTAAGTAACTAATAAAAACAAAAACAGAATGTACCTAGCAACTGGAATGTAGAGAAAAGCTATTTTCATATTTTTAACTGAAAAATAACGTCAATATTTGTCACGTGTGGAGAATATTGTCATTATATCTGTGTTGATGTATTCAACCATTTTCTTTTGATTTTATGAATCTGTTGTGTATATTTGTTTGTAAGAACAGTAATTTTGTTAAGAAAGGTGAAATGGGAAAAAAATACCTGGGCGTAGATTAATATTTGGGTAATTTTCTATGGCGGCACTCTCCAGAATTTTCCTTCTTAGTGAGTTATTTTCTTTTTTTATGAGTGTAGCATTTTTAAAATCAAAATTATGGTTGAATTTATTTCTATGTATGACTAGTGCATTAGCTAAGTTGTTTTTTGTGAGGTCTCTTTTGTGCTCATAAATGCGTTTTTTCAAACTTCTACTTGTTTCTCCAATATATTGGGATGAACAGACTTGGCAGTTTTTTTTTTATAAATGCCTGCTTCAGAAATATTAGTGCTATTATTGTTTGAGGATATTAGTATATCTATAATGGTTTTGGAAGTGTTTGTGACTATTTCAAGACTATTTAGATGGGATAGGTTATTCTGGATAGGGGACGTGACAGAATTGGTCGGTAGTATTATGTATCTGTTTTCATGTGATTTATTATTGCGGATTATGTTATATATATATATATATATATATATATATATATATATATATATATATATATATATGTATGTTGTGCTAAACTTGTTATGTCGGGGCACCTACACATGCGCACGGATTAGGAATGCTGGGAATTTAATTTTCATATTCTTTTCTTTCCCCCACTTTTGTTAGTTGATACACTACACTGTGAAAATAGAAATTCTGCCCATAATGCTGAAATGTTGTATGAAGATACAATGTCCAGAGAATGTATAGATCGCAAGTTCATCTACAGTAAACTTGCTCCGTCACTCTTAGAACATTTCAGCATTCTTTACAAAACTTCTATTATCCAATAATGAATATATCCTAACAAAAAGAAAATAATCTAAATGAAATCGGCTAGATTAAATTAAAAAAAAAACATTAATTTCGATGAAGTCCTAGAGAATAATATTAGGAAAAAATCTATGATAATATCGCAATATATATATATATATATATATATATATATATATATATATATATATATATATATATATATATATATATATTATTATTATTATTATTATTATTAATAGAAAACTTATAAGTATAAGAAAGTACACTCGCTTGGAAATCGTTGAGTGTATTGATTTGCAAACAAACAAGCCAATGCCAAAAGAAAATAAAAGGTATAAAAAAGAAAGAACCAAAAACATACACGTTACCCGAAAATAATCGTCCAGCATAGGAGTTCAAGGGCAAAAAAAAAAAAACCTGATGCGAGTACCTTCCCTGACGATCCGGATAGGTGAAAATTGCTAGTTTGTCTGACTGACTCTCTAGGTTTAACTATATCTATATCTATATATATATATATATATATATATATATATATATATATATATATAATATATATATATATATATATAATAAAGCTCATCTTAATAAAAGAAATTAGCAAAACTGAAATGTACACTACTAATAAATATATATATTTCTTCCCTACATTTAAATGCAGAGTATAAAATGTATATATATATATATATATATATATATATATATATATATATATATATATATATATATATATATATATATATGAATGTATTTATTTGTTCCTTGTTAGGCGGTGCCTAATGCAAACTAAAACAAAATGGAATGTTTGAATTATAAAATAAGCGGTAAATTTGAAAATTAATCTCTTCCTATTATTCAAAAAATGACTACTCAAATCAAATTTTCTAAAATCGAATTATGTGGATATGGAGACATTTTACATGAAGCTTATTCATATGTTCTTCTTTCAAAAAGTGACATTATTAATAAACTCCCAGATAATTACCTTCATTCATATACTTCATTCATATTTAAAATGAAGCTGAAAAAAAAACGTCAAAGAATTTGTTCGTTCTTTGAAGGCAGAATTAATAATGCGATGTACGATTTCTGACAACGGATAAAATAAATGGAAGGCGGTATGTGTATTTTGATGCAGTTAATATGTTCTTATATTGATTTTTTTTACATAAATCCTTAGTTATGTCTTGGTCCTGGAGGTAAATTAATTTTATGTTTTTTTTAAAATTCACTCAATACCAAACGATAGAAACTTTTGTGACATTTTGAATCGTAATTTAAATCGTCGCTTAAATAATTTTATAGAAATATTCTTTTAGAAAATATTTTGTTGAATACAAATACTTAAACTATTTCTCATTTTATCGGCAAAAAGATGTAATATTTTCCTAGATTAACATTTCGTGTCCTTCCATTTCCAATTGAATAGATTGCATTATATAAATCAACTTGTCGACAAATAGTCTTTTAATGTATGCATACATTTTTCATTTCTAAAATAAAGATTTTAAATTTTCCTGTCTCAGATTAGAAAGAAAGAAAAGAAATAAATAAATCACCTAGTTTTATTAATATCAAAGCAATTGCCAGTCCAAAATGGTCACTTTAGTTTCGATAAAAAGTAAAATTTAGCAAAGCCATCCGCACAATAAGAAACCAACTGATGAACACATTAGGCAAACAATATTAATTAGTCTAATGTTACTTGTAAAACAATAATATTCCATGAAACAATTATTGAATTAAGTGGATCACGTGGCAATGGGATAAGCGCATAAGTAGGTCGTAGCATGACGTCTAAAGGAGCGCATTTCTACTCTATTCTGTTCACTATACTATTTCTATGTTCAGATCACTATACGGGTTTCTTGCCTAGCGAGTATTATCGAGCAAGTACTATTAGTGCGAGTGTTATTCGAAGGCGACTGACACCAGTATTGTTCAACAGCGTTACTATAGTTGTATCTGCGATTACAAAGTCTCTACTACAACGAGCATTACGAAAGTGACAATGAGTATTCGTTGACATCACAAAAGTGGCAACGATTGTCCGTCGACATCACAAATGAATTTTTAATTAATGGATCTAACTAACGCCTTGAGGACACATGGCACAGTGGATAACGGCGTTAGTTTGATCCAGTGAAAGGGCCCAAAGAGTGTGAGTTCAATACCCGGTTAAGGCAGTGAAGAACTTTCAGAGGGAAACTAACAGAAGATAACTGGAAACTGACAGCCATTAAATATGGAACGTGAAACTAGAACAGTCTACTCCAGTGAGCGAAATAAAGGGTTCAGTTCGACATTCCAACCAACTGAAGAAGGCCGGAACGTACAACGGCCGAATCGTTGTAATAAATATGGTGACAAAGATGAAGACAATAGTCCGAATAATGTAAATAATTTACGTAATACCTCATCTCAGAAATATGGGCAGATATAGAATAAAAAGGATGTATTTCTGCCACATGTACATTACTTAGTTACACAAGTTCCGACATTTAAAACTAAAATCATCTATGCTACGTCTACAGGGTCAATTCATCATCATTTCCCTGGTATTAGATGGTGTAAGAGGAAATTACATTTAGACAGCTTCTCCCCAACAATGGCTCACTGAAACAGAATTGCCATAATTTGCTTCTGCTATATATTTAGAGATTCTTTATAAAATCAAATGAAGCCGGCATAAAGGCTTAAGTCACATTCCTCCCGTAGCTTCCCCTTTTCTTTTCTATAAATACGTTTTTGATATTTTTTCTGGTGAGCTATCCTGTTTGGTACTTCGATTTTACGAATGAAAGCCCCGCACTAAATAGGTCTCATCGTTTTACAGTTGAAATGACAAGATAAACAGTAAGCTCTATGCAAACAATTTCAACTCGTGTATTACTCATTTGGGGTAGGCACTTTGAGTTACTTGCTTTCCAGTCAACTTTGCATCTTTAATCTTCAAAAATGTTAAATGCAATATGAATCTTTATATTTTGTATTCTTAATTCTACTTCTTTTATTGTTCTCGATTAATAATATTTTTACTCTCAGCCTTTTACGATTGGATCTTTATTGCCTTCATTGGTGCATTGATTTTAAAAATTCTTTTTGATCACTTTTAGTTTAATCATTTCGTTAAGTAAATACGATACGTCTATTTATTAACCCTCTATATTGCCCAGGAAGGCAGTCCATCTTGGGGAAGAGAAAACCTGATGAAAAAAAAAGAAAAAAAAAAAAAGAAAAATATTCCGCTGCCTTGTAGTCATATATAAAACACGGAAAAGATTATGAAAAAATAAATCCATACAGAAATCTCGAAGTAGAGCTACAAAGGCAGTTGGCTGTCAACTCTTTCAGTCAAGTCATCGCCAAATATAATGCCGCGTATTCTTTGTGATTTCGTCGACACGGCATGCGGGTGGGCAGTGGCTGTAGTCTAGACTGAGTAAGTCGTCCGTATAGGATCGTCAGTCTAGGAGAAAGAAAACTTTGACTTCAAGACACCTGCTGCCTTTTATGTCATGCCTCTTTAACGTGATAAACTCAACTTCCTCAGTGCAAAAGAAACCGAAAAATCATTGCAAATTCTCTGCTTTGAATGTCACCATAAACCACAATTGAGCAGTGGTGACCAAGCGATGCAAATTGCGCTAAATAAAAATGAGATGAAATGAATTGGGTCTTGTATTTAGTGAACTGCTATGCAAAACAATCTGCAAAACATCTCGAAGTAAGACTTAAAGATAAATATCAGTATGTAAATAGGTAATCAATAATAAAAAAAAATCTTCGCAAATTACAAAATGTATAGCAAAGGGCAAATATTGACTCAAATATTTTTCTTGTGAAAGGGATTTTCGTATTATTATAATAGGACTTTCTCATCATTAAAATACATTCTCATCCTTATAATAAAACGTTTTCATTATTATAATACGACGTTTTTGTCCTTATAATAGGACGTTCTCATTACTATAATAATACGTTTATTTCATTATAATATGTTCTCATCCTTATAATAAAACGTTCTCATTATTATAATAGGACGTTCTCATTATTATAATAGGATGTTCTCATTATTATAATAGGATATTTTCATCCTTATAATAAAACATTTTCATTATTATAATAGATTTCGCACCGTTGCGATTGGCTGTTGGGATCCCGATAGGGCGGGGGGAGAATGAGATCTAAATTAGGACGGATCGACCGGAGACGAACCAAGCCTCACACCCACTGACAATGATTATGACTTGCCCATGCGGGAAAAAATGCAAGAATAAATGCGGCCTAAAAATCCATCAAGCCAAAATGAAATGTCAGTTGGAAACTAGTCAGTTGCAGCGCACAGGAAATTCTCCTGATGAGACGCAGGAAATACAGAGCCGGGAAGCTCACCACAGAGCCCAGTTCTTCCAAGGAGAGGCACAAGTATCCCCAGAGTTACCATCAGAGATATTTCGGAAAAAGATCAAATGGCCTGCGGCCGTAGATAAAAAATCTTGGCACGACTTCGATTTAGACATCAGCGAAATACTAAAGACAATTTCAAAAGGCTCGGTGGATACCCATTTAAGTACTATGTCGAAAACCATAGTTAGCTACGCTTCAGAGCGTTTCGGATACGAGGAAAGGAAGACGAAAGAAAAATCTTCATAAAATCGAAGGGAAAGTAAAATCAAATAATGCAGGGGTAAAAACGGAAAACATAATTACCTTGTAATCATCCGATGAAGGGGTGTTCAATGAAAAAGGAAAAAAAGAAAAAAATCTCTCGTAAACGGCTTAAATAGATTTCGTACCGTTGCGATTGGCTGTTGGTCAATCTCCATTTAAATGTGTGATAACGGGGTATATTTATAGAAGTTAGTGTCTACAAGCATTTTTTAGAGGGCGTTTCAGAGTCGGATCAGCTCTGAGGGGGTCGATTTGGTGAGGTCAGTATGATGTTTGAAAGACCCGAAACTGCCCAATGATCCATCTCCAGAACATCACTGACGACGCTCTCTAGCGCTAAAAGAGCGTATATTCAAAGCAGGACATTCTCATCCTTAAAAAAAGGATGTTGTCATTATTATAATAATACGGCTTCTTCATTATAATACGACGTTCTCATCATTATAATAAAACACTCTAATTATAATAATAGAATGTTTTCATCCATATAATTGGATGTTCTAATTATTATAATAGAGCATTTTCATTATTAAAATAAGACTTTCTCATTCTTATAATAGGACGTTTTCATTATTATAATACGACATTTTCATTATAATAATGGGACGTTCTCATCATTATAATAGGAAGTTCTTCCTCATAACATCGGAATTCGTGTTTACTATAATATCTTGCATATATACCTTAAAATGTTTAAAGAAAAAATTAATATGAAAACGTTCAATCAGGTATTACTTAAATAAAAACGTGCATACCAGGTGTATCAGCAAACTTGTCCAATGGTTAAAGTAAGCTCTGAACCATTGTATCTTCGAAATGATTAAAGATATCTTTCTTGAATTATCCTACGTTTTTCTAAAAAAAAATATTGGATTCTACTTTGAACAATAATTATGTATTTATCTCAAAGTTGAAATAATGATCTATTGTTGCTGTTGTGACATTCTCTTCCACTTTACTGCTCCCTCTCTTTTAAACTCATTCACTGTTTCTCTTAATGGTTCTTGAATGGACTTTGAAGATGGAAGCCAGAGTACGAATAGTCGTACCATCCCTGAAGACCTAAAATTACTCTCCAAACTTAACCGAATAATCGTGATGAAATCGGTCATAAACGAAAATGACATTTTTATCAGTAATTAATCGAAGTCATGTTAAGTTACTTTATTGATACACTCACTGCAGATTTTTATACCGGTTCTATTCATCAATTTCAAAGAAGTGAGAAATGTTCCTCTTATCTTTTGTCCTGCGTATGACAATAAATTAAGTCCGGAATGTTACAAGATATGTTTTAGCTATAAACATTTAAATACATTAACATATACAAATATACTATCCAATTACATAATTAGCAAATTGAAAAACGAAACTTATGAAATACTTTGATCTTATGCCATTATTGTGTAAATGGTAAAATCGTGTTTTCGTTTCGGGGTGAGGTTTTTCAAAATTTAAAATAAATAAAGACTCTTTCGTTACTTTTGAACAAAAATTAATTGAATTAAGACCCAGGAACATATGATTAAAAAAAAATGTCACAACCCTAATATATATATATATATATATATATATATATATATATATATATATATATATATATATATATATGTAATAACCGCCAAAATAGTCTACCCGTAATGTACCACTGACCCGTATATATAAATAGCCGAGAAAAATAACAATACTTGTGATCTGACTATTGTGTGTAGTATGAAACATACTGTCGCCTGTAAGTTTTGACTTCTGTTCACTTTTATATTTACACACGCTCTATTTCTGATATTGAGCACGTTATCCCATAAATATAGCACACCTTAAGACTATATATATATATATATATATATATATATATATATATATATATATATATATATATATTATATATTTTATACATTATTTTTGGTGCTGAATACAGTGTATCTTTATCTTAGTAAAAGTCTAAAACTTTTTTATGCAGCCAGGGAATACTCATTCACAGCGATGTCTATTTAGCCAAATCTTCATTTCTACATCTTTGGTACTCGAGGAAATTGAAACTTAAAAAAGTACTTATATCCTGCCAATTGCGGTTTCCAATCTCGTCCGTGTTAAGTTTAGTGAATATAATTGCACAGATCTCTTGAAGCATCCTACATTGAGCTTTCAAATTTACTTCAGGTATTTAATCAACAAGTAAACCCTGTACTTACTGGGTCCAGGAACGGGAAAAAAATATTCTCGATCTAGCCAAGTGTTCAGAAACAGATGACGGTGGCGAAGAGACAGGCAAGTCAATTGGGACAAATCGGATTATCTGCTGACTGACTTTTCGTTTGGCGCAAATTAGATTCTTAAATTGCAAACCGCTTGTCAATTCTACGAGATGCAAATTGGACAAAACTTTCTTCACTTTCTTTTAACTACGTAACACTTTCGAATTTTACTGGATTATTTTTGTTATATTTTTCTGTAGTTGATTCATATGATTTTTTAAAAATTAATATTTTTTTTCAAATATTTTATATATTGTCTTCTTTTTCATTTAATGCATTCCCTTTCAATCTTTCATTTTTCTCATTACGTTCTTTTTCATTATGTCTTTCATCTATTTCTATTCTTCTTTATTTATTTCTGTCATTCATTTATTCTCATTTTGTTCTCGTTCATTTTTTCTCATTCAGTTATTCGTCAACTTCTTTTCTTCTTTCTTTATTTTTGTCATTCTATCATTCTCGTTTTTCTCGTTCGTCTTTACCATTCTGTTTTTCGAATCTTTCTTTTCGTCTTTCTTTATTTCTGTCATTCATTTGTTCTCATTTTTCTCGTTCGTCTTTCCCATTTTGTTATTCGTCTATTTCTTTTCTTCTTTCTTTATTTCTGTCATTCATTTATTCTAATTTTTCTCGTTTGTTTTTCCCATTCTGTTATTCGTCTATTTCTTTTCTTCTTTCTTTATTTCTGTCATTCATTTATTCTAATTTTTCTCGTTCGTTTTTCCTATTCTGTTATTCGTCTATTTCTTTTCTTCTTTCTTTATTTCTGTCATTCATTTATTCTCATTTTTCTCGTTCGTTTTTCCCATTCTGTTATTCGTCTATTTCTTTTCTTCTTTAATTATTTTTGTCATTCATTTATTCTCATTTTTCTCGTTCGGTTTTTACACATTATGTTATACATATATTTCCCTTCTTCTTTGTATATTTCCCTCATTTTTTTATTCTCATTTCATGTAGTTCGTTTTCCCCATTTTTTGTCTTTTTTCTACTTGACACGTTGTTTCCTTCGTCCTGATTTTTTCTCTTTATTTGATATCATATTTTCCTCATATTTCATGCATTTTATTATTTTTCATAATGCTTTTGAGAATCTTCATTATCTTTCATATTTCTTATCCCATTTTTTTCCCGCTGCGTTGTTAGCATTTTTTTTATTTTCCTGCTGTTTTCTATCGTCACATAAATATTTTTCTTTCATTCCCTCTTCATTCTTAAATTTCAATTCATAATTTCTCATATTTTCTATCTTAAGCCTTGTATTATTGTCTATTATTATACACTACAAAACACATATTTATTCATGTGTTTAGCTATAGGTTTTGTTTTATTCCTCATAAATGTTCCTTATCTTCTGTGCTTTTCTCTGTTTAGATTTATGTTTTCTTCTGCTGTTTATTTTTCTTTATCTTCTGCTACTCGATGCGTTTACTTTTCTTCTATCTGATGTCATTTACTCCGTTTAGTTTCGTGTTTATCCTCTGTCACTTTGCCGTTTAGGTTATTCATTATTTCCTACCATTTTGTCGTTTAGGTAATGCTTTATCTTCTGTCATTTTAGTCTTTTATTTTATCCTCAGTCATTTTGCTATTTAGTGTTTTCTTCATCTTCTGTCAATTTGACGTTTACTTTATTCTTTATCTTTTGTCGCTTTCCCGTTTAGTATATTATAGGATACAAATCCTATATCATTCCAACAAGTGAATAAAAAACACAAAGTAGATTTGCACACGCGCAAAATCGGATCAAAACGATTAAAAGCAGATTTCGCAATAAGATGTGAAATTAATTTTCTGACCAATGAAAGGAGGCGATTTGCTAAACCAAAAAAAAAAAAGGTAACGAGCCAGTGAGAAAAAAAAGTCAACAATAAATACAGAGTTTCAAGTCCGTCGCTAGTCAGAAGGGCGCAAAGATCACAGAAGATTGACAGTAAATTCCATCGCTGACTCAACCCGACACAAAGAGCCGAAAGTAGATTAGGAAAGGATAACAACAACAACAAATTTACAACTGACTCCAAAACAATTTATAAGTACATTTTCCTTTTATCTTTATTCCTCATTCACACTCTCTTTTTCAACTTAAATTGCTCGCCCCTTTTTCATTTGCAACTATACAAAAACAAAAGAAACACATTACTCTGCTAATCTGTTGAAAGACAGCGAACACAGACATTTTTGTAAAAATCACAATTTTGCTTAAACAAACTAAAACATTAGTCTTTTTTTACCCTATTCACAAGATAATAAATATACAATGTTCTATTTTCTATAAACGTTCCTTATCATGTTGTTCATTCTTGAAATTTGCGTTGTATTTTTTGGGCAGGGTATCCCGTATTAAATTCTTTAATCCGGGTACGCTGAACCCCACAATATTCTTTTATATCAAGTCATCATATTTTATCCATTATCTTTTATGACTTTCCCGTAACATTATTCGTTATTCTCAGACACTTTGCCGTTTAGTTTATTCCTTATCACCTTCCCACTGTTTAGTTTATTTTGTTATCTTCAGCGCTTTGCCGTTTATTTTATTCGCTATTTTAGTGTCACTTTGCCGTTTAATCCATTCTCTGTCTCCTCTCATTTTGCTGTTTAGTTTCTTCTTTATCTTAAGTCATTTTTTGTTTGGTTTATTGTTCATCATCAGTCACTTTGCCATTCATTTTATTCTATATCTTATGTCATTTTCTCCATTTAGTTTTTACTTGTCTCCTGATATTTTGCCGTTAAATTAATTCTATAACTCTTTCTCATTCATTGACAACGGTGTTAAGCGTAACATGAAAGCTATTCTAGAACAAGGACAACACTGAATTCAGAACTTTAGAGAAAGCGTTGGGAAAGCACTACAAGGTATTTCAGTTCAATTATATTGAATATAATGCTTGTAACACCAAGATCACTCACATTTTAATGCACATTGAACATAAAGACAAGGATGGCGATGCAATCACTTTTCATCATTTTATAACATTTACTTTACATGTTTCTAGGATGTATAAACAAAATTGAACCTGAAGAGACAAAGTGGAAAATCTATAAGCGATATATTCTCCAAAAGTGTATGTTTTCTCTGGCTTCCTTAGGTTAGAATGAAAGAAATACAAAACTCTATTGAAGGAAAACTTGTTGGGATCTCTGAGGAAAAGTGAAGGCTATAAATAAAATCTCCTCCTCACATTTATGGTCATTGTGTCTGTTGTATTTTAAATAGAGCAATTTTTATGCATCTTCTCGTATATACGTTTGTCTGCATACACACCCTACAATGCATATTGATATATTAGACCCTATTCATATTTGTATGTATATTTTTAGAGACATGTAAATATACACATGATCCCGGATATAGAAATGAGTATACATATATACACCCATTTACACACATATACATAATGCAGAAGACTTTGTTCATGTATACTCGTACACATATATAGACACACATGCACACATTTTTATAGATTTACCCGTACATACATATACATATATATATAGCCCCCTCTCACGCACGCACGCACACACATATGTAGATGTATCTATGTTTATATATGTATCGATATATTTATGTTTATATATATATATATATATATATATATATATATATATATATATATATATATATATATATAAAGCCATCATTTTTCATAGTTTGTTGTCTGTTATGTTACGTGGGGATTTCTGCTTTGCTTACTGGCTTAAATATATATATATATATCTATATATATATATATATATATATATATATATATATATATATATATATATATATATATATATTAAAGCAGTTGTTGTCGTTTATAGATTTTCCACTTTGTACGATGATCTTATAACGAATGTATTTTTTTTTTACTTATAAGCAACCTTTTAATATATTTTTTATTATATTATACTGCAGAAACTTGGTCGAATGGAATGCGTGTATCTAAAATTAGTTTATTATCTCTTCTAAGCGGCGAAGTTTATACTGCATGTCAAGCTTTAATTGGGAAATCCTGCAGAGAGGGGATTTGCCTTCCTAATAAGATTTTGCTTGACAAGCAAACTCTACAATTTCGGCATCTGCAACAGTCTTCTACCAGCAAAATAAACGTGTAATGTTCGCATCGAATTGTTACAGGAGATTAAAATTCTGTTCTACAACAGTAGACGAAAAAGATGGTGATTATCAGAAAATGAATAACCAGTGTATACAGTAGTTCTTGCTTTTCTGTGAAATATGAAAGGTGATGTCAATTATGAGGTATTGAAACTGCACATGTTTATTGTCATCAAATTTGTCGGACAAACAAAGCATCATCTTTCCAACAGCTTAACATAAATAAGTTTGTTAGAATGTGAAATACCTCCACATCTTATTTATTCGCCAGATTGAGCATTTTCCGCTGAATCATTTCCCCAACCCCGAGTAAGGCACAAGTGAAAACTGACAGTGATAAAAACTGATAAAGAAACATTATTAGAGAGAGAGAGAGAGAGAGAGAGAGAGAGAGAGAGAGAGAGAGAGAGAGTACAATAAGATTACAGCATTCAAGGAGATAGAAGATGATGATTGGCGTTGCATTTACATCTTTGAATCTCGTAGTTGCCAAGAAAGCAAGAAGAAGGTTCAACAATCGATAGGTAACAGAGACAAAAATCTATTAGAAAAGATCTTGCGGATAAATCTGACAATTTCAACAGCAAATGCATGAAAATTTGTTGCTAATCACGTAATGCATTTAAATTCGTAAAAATTCAGGTACCAAAAAGAAAATATGACACACCTTTCCGAACAGAAAACCTAATAGTAGATTCATATTAATCGTTCTACATGGGCTCAATGAAAACGTTACACAGAGAACGGGCAGTGAGATATATATCCATGAGGTGGGCGTCAGACATGATACTGGAAGGACAAAATAACTTCTACTTGTATATTAAAACAGAGCAGTTTCCTTCTGGAGACGCGACAACTGAAAATCTATTTATTTCCAAAATTATCAGCATATTAAAGCCTTTTATCGACATAAGATATCAACTAGACTTTACTGAAACTATCATACTTTGTATTAGAACATAAGTAACTACGAGCGTATGACTACAGGTTTTTATTTGTTTCGATCGGTAAAATATTTCACAGGAAGCAGATTATTTGGAAATCGCAGAAGTTTTAAATAGTTTTTCAAGGCATTTTCTCGTTGAATACCATATTTTCATGTTTATGAAAACGACTAATTGTCTTAATTATCTATCTGTTATGCTCAGAATCCCGGAGAAATAAACGGTTGTTTTGGTTTGGTTTATTTTGTTTAACGCAGGGGTGGGAAAACTACGGCCCGCGGGCTACATGCAGCCCGCTAAAAGAATTCACGCGGCCCGCCAAATATTAGTAAATTTGAAAGAGAAAGTTACGAAGCAACGTCAAATAATTGTTACAAGCAATTTGACACCTAATTTTAACAAACTGATAAATGACTGCAGTAAGATACATTATTCTCATTGAGTCGTTGAGATTCTTCTGTTCCTCAGTTACTTTGTTTTTTAAATAAATCTGTTTTATGTGAAGTTACTACTTCAAAATATCATTAACTTTTTTCCCTTTAAACTGAATTACTGTATTTGACGGCATATAAGGGGCACTTTTTTTAAAAAAAAATAAAAATATCTTTTAAAATTCTCCTGCTTCTTATATTCCATATGTAGGTTTAAAATTCGCGATAGTCGTCCGAAATAAGCTACCTGGCAACTTCTATTAGTTTAGACTTTAGAGTAACTTTTATATACCTATTGTCATTATTTAAAGGGCTATTATGCAGATTAAAAGTGTTATCATTAATAATATTCATTATATTAATTTCATCACGTTCAATATTACTACTTTGTGTTAATATACTCTGCGGCCGAATAAAATTGTGAATTTTGAATGTGGCCCTTGCACAGAAAAGTTTGCCCACCCCTGGTTTAAGGGCATATCAACCTCACTGACATTTTTAGGATAGATTCGTATGAATAAATATGTATTCTTTGGTTTAGATTGGTTTGGTTTATTTTGTTTTACGGCATATCAACCTCAATGGATTATTTAATACCGATAACATTTTTAGGGTAGATTCGTAAAATAGAATACGTATTCTTTGGTTTAGATTGGTGTGGTTTATTTTTTTTATGGCATATCAACCTCAATTGATTATTTAATGCCAGCAACATTTTTTGGATAGATTCGTATGAATAGAATATGTTTTCTTTGGTTTAGATTAGTTTGGTCTATTTTGTTTTACGGCATATCAACGTCAATGTGTTTATTTTGCCGACAAAATATTTAGGATAGATTCGTATGAATAGATATATGGTTTAGGTCGGTTTTGTTTATTTTGTTTAATGTCATATCAACCTCAATCGGTTACTTACTGCTGACAAAACTTTTAGGATAGATTTGTATGCATTGAATATGACTTCTTTGGTTTAGATTCGTTTCGTTTATTTTTTTTAAAGGCACATAAACCTTAATGGAATATTTAAAGCCGACATTTTTTTTTATTGCTGGTAATATTTTGTTTTGTCCCAAATCTGTTTCAGGTAATATATTTTCTTCAAAATTGTATTGCTTGTAATAATTTAAAAAAAAATATTGCTGGTAATAGTTACCTATTTACCCATAACTGGGATCCTAACACTTGTTACCACCCCGTGTCAGGGTGGACCTGAGAACACCAGCAGTTAATGCCACTGATACGAAACACATCGCACGAATTGCTATAAAATACATAGATGACAGCAGCATTAATCTATTGGCGTACCTCACACAAAGTTATGACCTAACACAATTGAAAAATATAGGCATATTTGAAGAAAAATTAAGAGACATAATTCTTTTGGATTTGAAGGAACCATGAAGAATATAGTAAAATAACTATCAGTAACCTTGTAAGAAACTAGCAAGATGGATTAAAGGCAATAATCATGAATAATGGTTACGCAATTGATTATTGAGGCAAGAGAGCCAATAATTTTGTCCTATGTTAAACATTTTTGGTGTTTTTTTTGTTTTATTTTGACATACAAAATAAAAAAAAAATGAGGGAATCACTGCACATTCTTTCAAATCCTTTATTTCATCATTTGTGAAAAAATGCACATGATATTTCGTAAAAAATGTGAGGTACTACAGCTTTGAAGGGGTAGAACAATAGTATCCAAAATTGTATATAGAAAAACACATAGACAGAAATGTACAGATAAAAAAAGAAGACCGTTGGAACATATCTTTCTTAGACATTGCCGACGCGTTTCGTCAAGTCGACATTTTCAAGGCTAGATTTAAAGCGAAATATTATTTATTTACATTAAATTCAAATATAAAGGGAACGCTCTTATGTAAGCCTCCTTCTGGATTAACGAAACGCGTCGGTAACGACTGAGGAAAATATTTTCGAGTTGTCTTCTTTTTATCCAAATTGTCTTATCTTTCGAATTATTCTGAGAAATTACACAAATATGTATACGTCCAACACCCATTTATTTCATATAGCAATTTACTCAGTTGATATCATTTTATCTGACTGTGCCTCTCTGTTTTAATTCCTATTTCATTTCTACAACTCACAAATAATTGCTATTATTTTTTCTTTCTTTCTTTCTCTTTTCTTTTTTGTTTCATTTCTTCCTTTTCTGTTTTTTTCTTTCTTCTTCCGTTTCTCTTTCTGTTTCTTTTCTTTCTTTCGATATTTCGCAATTTCTAAACATCTATCAGCTTATATATTTTCAGTTAATACCGATCTATTCTAATCTTTATTTTTCAAATATTTCTCCTCTGTATTTATTGTTTTCTCTTTCATATATTCTTTTTAACATATCCATCACATTTGAAGTTGCACAATCTTTCTTATTCAAGCGTTACTTATATCCACTTGCCAATACTTCCTACTTCCTATTCTCAGCCATTTTCTCCATTATAAACTTTCATCAACGAAACGCCATTTCTTATTCGCCGTACATCTACTTTCGTTTTTAATTCTTTGCCGCTTCCCAAATGCATTTTCTACATTCATCTTCTCGAAATGCCACATATCTTTCTAACTTTGATTGGATGTGGAATAGAGGGGATACGCAATTGACTTTCATGCCAAGCTTCTTTGTAAGGGAACCTGCCGAGGAGGTGCACGCAATGGGAGCAAATTCAATACTGTCATTCTTTACGAGAAAGTCACCAGATTGCCTTCGGCGGCCACGTATGCAGTGCGCCAAGAAGAATCGGTTAGCATTTCACTGCAACGTTACCGATTTATCCATATCTTCTGTGAATTGTTTTATTCTACACCATTTCCATATATATATATATATATATATATATATATATATATATATATATATATATGCATGTATATATATGTATATATGTATTTATATGTATGTATATGTATGTATGTATGTATATATGTATGTATATGTATGTATATATGTATGTATATATATATGCATATATACATGTACGTATATATATGTATGTATATATATATATATATGTATAATATATATATATATATATGCATATATGTATATATGTATGTATATATATGCATGTATAATTGTATGTATATATATATATATGTATGTATATGTATGTATATATATTTATGTATATATATATATATATATGAATGTATATATATGTATGTATATATATATATATGTATATATATGCATGTATGTATATATATATATGCATATATATATATATGTAGATATATGTATGTATATATTTATATATATATATAATTATTTTTATGTATATCTATGTGTTTATATATATATATATATATATATATATATATAGTGTATTCGGACTACAAATTCTCTTTATACAAGTGTCATTAAAACGACAGAAAGCTACTGCTGTTAAGTTTTTTTTTTAATTTAATTTTCGTTGTATTCTTACAACAAATAACTGCAGCAAAGCTATATATAAGTAAATCACCGTGTATATGTGTCTGTCCGCTCTTCCGTTTTTCGAACTTGGAAAAAAAATAAACAACCTGAATTACAGGTAATTACTACTGTAGTTAAAAATTATATAAATAACAAATTTAAAGTTAAATTTAAATATCGAATATAGTGAAAGGTTTAAGAAAAACAATTTATTATTAAAGGTTTAACTTTACGTTTCTCTTTACGTCCCAATTGCTATAGATATCGTCGAATTTTACCGTAATTAAAGCTTAAGCGAGGCACGGTATATAGCTATTATGTTTTTTTTTTCTTTTTATAACACATGTACTGTGACTGTTTATTCAGAATATTACATAGATCGTGTTCTCTAATGTCTTTTAATGATGAATTAATCTGAAGGGGTCATAAAGAATAGTGGTTTCAAAATAAAATAATAAGTACATGAAAAATGGAAATAAACTAAGAAAATCGGTTGTGTATACAAAGAAAGATTATGCCGAATTAAGCTGTAGAATAAAGACAAAATCATTTTATAATTTCTAAATTCGTAAAACTTTTACGTATATATGAAGATAAAATGCCAAGGGCCCAATGTCCTCCGTAGAAAATAACCTAAATTCCGACCTCGATCGCCTAATTCAAGTTTTATGTAGCAGCATCAGTCTTCTACGACGCAACGACCCTAACCGATCAAAGGAAGGGATGATAATGGTGATTATATCTGGCCTCACATCCCATGTTTGTTCTCTGTAAATATTTAGTTATCTCTGTTATATGTTAATCGGTGCAATGTATTGTAATAGAAAAATTCAACGACATATTTTCATGACGAAATCCATTTTTATGGCGTCGTCAACAAAGAAAGTTTATGATTTATTGGTGTGTAAATACAGGTAACGAAACAAAAACCCTTGCACACAGCTCAGAAGAAACATATTAAAATTATTAAATTCGGATGGAACATCTTCGATTCAATAACCATAAAAAAGAAACCAAAAAAACAAAAACAAACGACAACAACAGTAATTTCCCTGTCGGTGCACAGAACAACCAACCGCTCAGTAGCATTGATCAAAATAAAATCGGGTCCGAAAATTCCATCTTTAGAATTTACTTTTTGCTTCAATTTAGGCAAAAGGTTCAAATATCATCAAACTTAATACCAATACTGTTATAATTTTGTTGGCTTCTTATTCTTCAAATTGTTTAACCTTTTTTTTTGTGCAAGGTTTCCTCAAATTTGATTAACCGGTCTATTAAGTCACACACAGCTACGCACACACAGACACACTAACAAATATATATATATATATATATATATATATATATATATATATATATATAGAGGTTTAGGAAAAAGAAATAACTAAATATAAGCCAACATATACGCAGGTGCTGGCTTGTGTACACAGGTAAGCAAATAAATACCCAAAATGTTGGAATGTATATTTAGGCAACAACTATTAATTCAAAAGTGTTTGAGTAAAAGCGAGCTTCCGTTTTTAATTTCAAATTTCATTTTTTATTGTACTTTTCTCCGATTTTCGAGCAAGGCTTTGAACATTTTGCTCGAAATCAGGAAAAAAGGTGTTTTTTTTATCTATAATTGCGAGGACCGTACTCAAAAGCTTAATCAAAATTTGAAAAAATACAATAAAATAATTAAACATACAGACGTTATCGTTTCTTTTTAATCAACCTTCTCTGGATACACATATGCACACACACACACAGAGACACACACACACACACACACACACACACACACACACACACACACACACACACATGGAATATATATATATATATATATATATACCACTATTCAGACTTTTTATTCTCACTCTCTTCTTCTCTGATGTTTCCACTCCTATTACTTCTTCCATCCCATTCAATTCAATGTCCCCACTATCAGACTTCGGCCTAAAAAAACAAATGCTTAAGTATTACTAGATTAATACTGAAATTTCTTTAGATTAAGATCCCATTTAATTAAATTAATTTGAATCGACCTCATGTATCCTGCATAAAGACACCAATTGTATCGGTCAATGTAAAAATACAACCCAAAATTAAAATATAAAAAGTATAGCGTAAATTCTTGGCTGAGGAAACTGATTACTACTAACCACTAATCTATTAACCAATCCCTTCTCTGTCACCTTACCTACCTACTAACAATCTAATGTGTCCGTCCAGTTTACTTTCTTAATTTACAGAGGAGATTTCGTTCTAACGAGTTGATCATCTCGGTGTTCACGAAATAAAAATTATAGAAGAAATAGATAATTAATTTTAGCACTGGCATCTGTTATATGGGGATTACATTTTTTTTTATTTCTAAAAAATATATATTTGCCATTTGAAATAAAGGGGATTTATATAGTTAAAAAAAGACAGATTTGTGAATAATATTTTTTTTTATATTAAACTTAACGGGAAATTACAGGTTCTTTTTAAAATATAATAATAAAAATTTACATTAAAAATGAATCTGCATCAACATATTTCAGCAGGTATTTGTTTTTATGTCTACATGTAACAGTCAATTTAATTCTCTTGTTTAGTATCTGTCTATATTTGAAGATGAGGTATTATGTATATTTTTTACATTATTCGGACTATTAACCTCATTTCTGACGTCATATTTATGACAACGTTTCGGCCGTTGTACGCCCCGGCCTTCTTCAGGTGGTTAAAATGTCGAAGTGAATCCTTTATCTCGCTCACTGCGTTAGAGCTATGTTCGGTCAAAATTTAGTCCGTAGTTTTTGAAACCAGTATTTGAAGGCCTTTCTCTGCCTAGACTATATGGTCCTCATCTTGCCAAGATCCAAACAAGATCCAATGGGATACAGTCTTTTCCTTGGCTTATGACCGCTAGGCAGCGGGGGTTTAAAATCAGGCTTTTTAATCTTCTACGTGGTCTGCCTTACTTGGCTGTTGATCTCCATCTACACGAAGAAGCTGGTTATAAGACGTTTGTTTCGCCCACGTACCGACTATTTGAAACGCACACCAAGGAAGCATTTTATAGAGAGTGGGAGCTTGTCCCTAATATCGTCCTCGTAAGTATACAAACATTAAGCAAGACACATTACAAAGTAGTAGTTAAATAAACAAACAGAAATATTGAAAAGTTTGTTAATTTTAAAATAGAAGTAGCAAAAGATGAAAATATAAATGATTGCGGTTCTGAACTCAAGGATAACCTGTCATGTTGAAACTCCATAAAACGGATTTGATGTTTAACTGAAAATCGTAAATATGGCTTAAAAGTAATATAATTATTTAATATAATTTTCTATTTTATTTATTTGCTTTCGTTTATTATATATTCTATGATTGTTATAACTATTTCGAAAATGCATATGTATTGTTTACTATTATTTCTTTCTAATCTGTTCCCATGTAGCTATTTTTTCTGTACTCGTATTAATTTGTTTTTTTACAACTACTCTGAAAGTCGTTTGTCGTATTTTTACCTTCTGTTTTTTTCCTTTCAAAAGTTATAATTATGAATATTTCATTTTGTACTCTATTTACACTATTGGGACTATTGTCTCCATCTTTGTCGCCATATTTTTCACAAAGTTTCGGCCTTCTTCAGGTAGTTGGAATGTCTAACTGAACCCTTTATTTTGCTCACTGGGGTAGACTGTTCTAGTTCCACGTGCCATGGTTAATGTATGTCAGTTATCAGTTATCTCCTGTTAATTCCCCACTCCAAGTTTTCCACTGCCTTAATTCACTGTGCCATGTGTCCTTGAGGAGTGTGAGCCTAATACTCGGTTAAGTCACTGGAGAACTTCGTGAAGAGAATTAACATGAGATTACTGATAAATGACATCTATTAAAACATGGCACGTGGAAATAGAACAGTCTACCCCAGTATTGTAAGACCGGAAACTACCTACACAATAGACTCTTCCAGGCCTGTATTAAGTAGGCGACATAGCACTTTAGAAAGTGACAGAGAGTGACAGTGAGAGCCGCGTACGACTACCAGTATTGGACACTAACATATAGTAAGCACGGCTTACATTATCCCTGTAACCTGTTGTTAATATATCTTTCTTACATCTAATCCGTATTCCGTGTTTTCCTACTGTGGTCCTAACTTTGGCTCCATATCACCCAGTGAACAAAATAAAGGGTTCAGTTAGACAGTCCAACCACCTAAAGAAGGATGGAGCGTACAACAGCCGAAACGTCGTAATAATTATGGCGACAAAGATGAGGACCATAGTCCGAATAATGTAAATATTGTACATAATACATCATCTCAGAAATATAGAGAGATACATTTTCTACTCTTGCTATTTTTATCAGTTGATAGTTTATATGTTAGTACAGTGCAAAAGGTAGTATAAATGATTTTAGTCTATATATGTATGCATATGTGTGTGTGTGTAATATGTTAAAATACCTTGCGTGCGAATAGACCACCTCCACAGAATGTCTTAGACTGTCTTACTTCTCCCTTAACACCGACGATTCGACCAAGATGAATTTGGTCACGATCAGTAAAATTCGTGATCGGTCAATGTACTATCCAAGAATGACAGTAATTCCTCCTGTCAAGTATTCTTAGTACACATGCAACACCTTAGTTCAAGAAATACCGAATATCCCAACAATTTTTGAAATGGAATATCCTATCTATCTGGCAAGTCACGTACGAACACCAGTAATTCACGATGCCTTGCCATGTGCACTCGAACCGAATGTAAATGAAGAAAACACGTAATCCTAGAAATTCAAAACAGAATAATCGTTTCTGAGAAACCTTTACTTTTCTTTAGTTATTGCGAGGTAAATGCTCTCTTTTGATCTTAAATCCCTAAATATGTTGGTGCAAAAATAGATATTTTAAAGCTTATCAAACCACTGTGGGTTATTTAATGTCGAAATATATTTTGGATTATAAGAAGAAATACTTTAGTACACAATTATTGAAGTATTTACATTAGTCGGACTATTGTCCTCATCTTTGTCGCCATATTTGTCACAACGTTTCGGCCGTTGTACGCTCCGGCCTTCTTCAGGTGGTTGGAATTTCGAACTGAACCCTTTATTTCGATCGCTGGGGTAGACTGTTCTAATTCCACGTGCCATGTTTGATGGATGTCAGTTATCTCCTGCTAATTTTCCCTCTGAAAGTTCTCCACTGCCTTAACCAGGAATTGAACTCACCTTCTTTGGGTCTGTCACTGGATCTAACCAACGCCTTTATCCACTGTGCCATGTGTCCTTGAGGACATCTGGGTATGAACTTCTGAGTATTATAAACCTAATGTTTTCAGCATCATTTTTACCAGTGCTCATATTGCAATTTTTTGCTGTTATCATTGCATGTCTTTACCAGAGTTCATATTGCAACTTTGTTATCATTGCTTTTCTCTGGCACTCCTTATTACTGGTTCCATTATATTGTATTTATTTCTATGCTTGGTCGGCTCAGGAGATTTTTGTGGCCTAGCATATGTGCTGATTCCTTAAGTTTACGAATTTTCCAATGGTGTTCCCTGTCTATGATCTCAACATGATCCCACAGGGGCGGTGATCTCCTTCTCTCTCCATATGTGGTCAGCCACGCCTGATTTTTTTCTACTTCCCCTCGCGTTACAGCTTTCTGGTGTTCTTGAAGCCTTACCTTGAGGGGGGCGGCCTGTCTCTCCTTTATATTCCTTTCCGCAGCTGCATGGGATAGCGTATACACAGTCTTTAGTCATGTTCCTCTCTCTGGGGGGGTCTCACTCGTGAGAGATACCTGCGAAGAGTTGTCACGCTTTTTTGAAGGTTGTCCTGATGTTATATGGACCGCAGATCTTTTGTATTTTCTCTGATAACCCCTTCACATAAGGCAGGCAGACTGTTTTCTGAGTGTTGTTGTCCTCCTCCTCCTCCTCCTCTTGTACCCGCCTATCCCAGTTTTTTGGGGCTGCTGCCATCCCAATCCAGGGTAGTTGTTGCGTTGTAGGGTACTACTTATACTGACCAATTCCTTATCTAACGTCTCTGGATCGCCACTTATGACTTTTTGCTCGATGTTGTAAGCATCGGACGATCCCCTCTTTACGCTGTATGGATGGTGGGAGTTGAAATTGAGGTACTGTCAGGTGAATGTTGGTTTACGGTATACGGATGTCTTGAACCCATTCTCTGTTCGAGATATTAGTACATCCAGGAATGGGAGTGAGTTGTTACTCTCTTTCTCCATTGTGAACTGTATCGAAGGTCTTATTGAGTTCACATGGTCCAGAAGAACCTGGACTTCTTCCTGATGTGGCCAGAGTATGAAAGTGTCATCTACGTACCTTAACCATATATGTGACTTTAGCGATATAGACTCTAATGCCATTTCTTCAAAGTATTCCATGTATATATTCGCCATTGCTGGTGATAATGGCGAGCCCATTGCTAAGCCCTCATCCTGTCGATATATGTGAGATCCCATTCCGAAGTGTGTGAGGAGTCAGTATTGAATAAGGGTCTCAACTTCGCCACAACCATCAGGCGGGTGCCATACTTGGACATCATTGCCAGAGTAGAGGAGGTGGCCTTGAACATCCCTCAGGCACAGGCGGATGAAATGAGATGGAAAGTGAGACAGGCCTTGGAGAGAGCCAAGCTGCCCAGGTCTAACATAACAAAACTGGAGAGACTGGCGATTGAATCACTACAGAGGAATGAGAACATCATCATACTACCGGCTGACAAAGGTAATGCGACTGTAGTGATGGACAAACCGGACTATACAAGAAAACTGGAAGACCTCATTAGCAATGGTAGCTACAGCATAGTGAAGAAAGATCCTACTATGAAAACGGAACGCAAACTGTCACAGATCCTAATCAAGAACAAGGATCACTTCGCACCCAAGACGTATAGGCAGTTATCGCAGCGTTACAGCAAGTTACCTCACATATACGGTCTCCCTAAGATTCACAAAGACGGTATTCCACTCAGGCCGATTGTTAGTTGCCAAGGCTCTGTGTGCCACCCTCTGAGTCGCTTCCTTGTAGATATAATTGACCCATTGATCGGAAAGTCTCCTTCATATGTCCGAAACTCCGCCCACTTCGTGGAAATAATCAAAGATGCTCCCATTCTATCCAACCAGATGGTGAGCTTGGACGTGGTGAGTCTGTTCACCAAGGTACCCACGGAGGAGGCACTCTCAGTAGTCAGAGATAGATTAACCTCTGACTCTTCCCTAGAGGAGCGGACCAGTATTCCAATAGATAATCTGATGGAGATGTTGACTTTCTGTACACAAACAACACACTTCGGAATGGGATCTCACATATATCGACAGGATGAGGGCTTAGCAATGGGCTCGCCATTATCACCAGCAATGGCGAATATATACATGGAATACTTTGAAGAAATGGCATTAGAGTCTATATCGCTAAAGTCACATATATGGTTAAGGTACGTAGATGACACTTTCATACTCTGGCCACATCAGGAAGAAGTCCAGGTTCTTCTGGACCATGTGAACTCAATAAGACCTTCGATACAGTTCACAATGGAGAAAGAGAGTAACAACTCACTCCCATTCCTGGATGTACTAATATCTCGAACAGAGAATGGGTTCAAGACATCCGTATACCGTAAACCAACATTCACCGGACAGTACCTCAATTTCAACTCCCACCATCCATACAGCGTAAAGAAAGGGATCGTCCGATGCTTACAACATCGAGCAAAAGTCATAAGTGGCGATCCAGAGACGTTAGATAAGGAATTGGTCAGTATAAGTAGTACCCTACAACGCAACAACTACCCTGGGTACATGGCAGCAGCCCCAAAAACTGGGATAGGCGAGTACAAGAGGAGGAGGAGGACAACAACACTCAGAAAACAGTCTGCCTGCCTTATGTGAAGGGGTTATCAGAGAAAATACAAAAGATCTGCGGTCCATATAACATCAGGACAACCTTCAAAAGCGTGACAACTCTTCGCAGGTATCTCTCACGAGTGAGACCCCCATAGAGAGGAACATGACTAAAGACTGTGTATACGCTATCCCATGCAGCTGCGGAAAGGAATATAAAGGAGAGACAGGCCGCCCCCTCAAGGTAAGGCTTCAAGAACACCAGAAAGCTGTAACGCGAGGGGAAGTAGAAAAAATCAGGCGTGGCTGACCACATATGGAGAGAGAAGGAGATCACCGCCCCTGTGGGATCATGTTCAGATCATAGACAGGGAACACCATTGGAAAATTCGTAAACTTAAGGAATCAGCACATATGCTAGGCCACAAAAATCTCCTGAGCCGACCAAGCATAGAAATAAATACAATATGGGAACCAGTAATAAGGAGTGCCAGAGAAAAGCAATGATAACAAAGTTGCAATATGAACTCTGGTAAAGACATGCAATGATAACAGCAAAAAATTGCAATATGAGCACTGGTAAAAATGATGCTGAAAACATTAGGTTTATAATACTCAGAAGTTCATCCTCAAGGACACATGGCACAGTGGATAAAGGCGTTGGTTAGATCCAGTGACAGACCCAAAGAAGGTGAGTTCAATTCCTGGTTAAGGCAGTGGAGAACTTTCAGAGGGAAAATTAGCAGGAGATAACTGATAACTGACATCCATCAAACATGGCACGTGGAATTAGAACAGTCTACCCCAGCGATCGAAATAAAGGGTTCAGTTCGAAATTCCAACCACCTGAAGAAGGCCGGAGCGTACAACGGCCGAAACGTTGTGACAAATATGGCGACAAAGATGAGGACAATAGTCCGACTAATGTAAATACTGTACATAATACCTCATCTCAGAAATATAGACAAACAATTATTGAATTAGAACTAATTTCGTTTATAATAACAATTTCTTTTCGTATACAATCAACTATTTTACTCATATATATATGGGGAGTGGATGGCTCCTACATTTTTTCATATGTAATTGAGCGTAAGTATAATACGAATTCGACTCGCTATCCATTACACCATTATTTTCTTGGAAGAAAGAAGACAGTAACCGAAATAGCAAGTAATTATTAAGTGATTTCACGTGATATCAGAATTCGGAATGCGACTGATAAAATGTCATTGAACGAATTATTGATTTCATAAGCACAGTTTTTTTTCGACATCTCGTAACAGATGCGTGGGATTTAGTGTAATGTACTATTTATAAAACGAGGAAAGAAACGGCTATCCAACAAAAATAAAATGTCATGAAGAACAGAAAGGATCAACGTTACAGAAACCGACAATAATATCGTTAATTTTAGCTTGTTATAAATCTTTGATACACGGGCTGTTGAGTGATATACGTCCGGATACACTGTCTTTTTCACAAATGCAGATCAAATACACGCGAAAAACATGTTACAGCGTCAATATTTTATCTTATCTGCATACATAGATATACTGTCCATATGCAAATGCGCAAATACTTTTGCTGACACTTTGAATATACGAGTATCCGAACGGGTATTTTTGTATCAATGATTTCTGTCTTGCTCTCTTGGGATTTGTATTTGATTGTCATTCCCTTTCCAAAATCATAATTCGAATGACGTCAAATATCCACTTCAAATTCTTTTTTGTTTTCGCAAACTAACACTAACAATCAGAGAACCATATAGAGAAGGGCCTTAAAAATACATATTAATTTTACTGTCAGTATATTTTTTTACATATAGGGAATACCTAAAAGTAAATAAACATTGGTATTTTCCTCGGTATTTCTCGCAAAGATACTTATTTTGTCAAGACGCGGCCAAATATTTCTCGCTTCTTCTGTTACTAACTTTTAGCCATCCTCCTCTTTTGTACATGTTTTAATATTCATACATTCAAGCGAAGTTCGCTTCTGTTCCTCTATCTTTCCCTTTCATTTTTTTTAATATATCGCACGAGTGCTGCATATTGTATTTTTATTATGTGCCCCAAATATTTCAGCTGACTCTTTCTGATTGAAAATAAAAACTTCGGTGGAATTCCTATTTTTCCAAAAATCTCAGTCTTTTGTCTTTTATTATGTGACTTCACCTCTAGAACTATATCTCTACCGTTTCAAGACTCTTCTTAATATGTGAGGTTAGCCTCCAACATTTACTGCTATATAGGAAATTACGAGGGTCATTCAATAAATAATGTGAATTTTTAGGTATAAGGACTTCTAATACAGATAGAAGCTTACTTTTTTTATTTTTTTTGTTTTACTTCTTTATCACATGGATTTAATTTCTTTTGCAGATTAAAAAAAAAGAAAACTTTGTGAGCTTTGGGAATTAACAAAGATGGCCGACCAAGAAGCATGCTCCAGGATTGAACAGCGGTTAGTTATCAAGTTCTTGTTTGATGAAGGGTGCAAACCTGTTGAAATTCATAGGAGAATGTCATCTGTGTATGGTGCCACATGTTTCAGCCAAAACATTTCTACAAGTGGGCTAAATTGTTTAAAGAAGAACGGAGCAGTGTTGAGGATGAAGACAGTCCTGGGAGGCCTACAGAAGTGAGGTCCCTGAGGTGATCGAATCAGTCAATGACCTCATTCAGTCTGACAGAAGAACTACTGTGAACTGCTGAGGCAGGTCAAGAAAGACAAATACGCAAGGGTCATCAGTCAGAAGGAGTCTTGCATCATGACAACGCAAGGCCTCACACAGCAGCCCAAACGGTGCAGTCCATTAACGAGCTGGGCTGGGAACTGCTCCCTCATCCCCCTTACAGCACAGACCTTGCCTCTTCAGACTTTCACCTGTTTGGTCCCTTGAAAGCGTTCACGAGAGGCACGAAGTTTAAAAGTGACGATGAAGTCAAAAGTGTTGTGAGCGACTGGCTGAGACATCACTCAAAAGATTTTTACGCTGAGGGAAAACGGAAGCTTGTGCACGGATTGGAAAAGTGTGTGACAGTGCTTGGAGACTACTTTGAAAAAAAAGTAAGCTTCTATCTGTATTAGAAGTCCTTATACCGAAAAATTCATCTTATTTATTGAATGATCCTCGTATATATAACACGATTGTTTACTATACCTTGTTTTGTAAAGATATTTTCCTATCACAGTTTTATAGAGTTCACACCAAGTAAGGTGATAAAGCCAATAAGACGTCAAGTTTTAATGGCTGTAGAAGTATTAGGAACAGAAAAATTATTTAGGACCGATTAATACATCGCTTATTTTCAGAAAGGCATTTTCCTCTTATTTCGAGAGAATTTAGAATTTATGAGTTCCACAGTATTCCTCTGTGTTAAAAAATCCAAACAGATAAAGATTTGTACTGGTTTGATTTTAACATCTCCAATAACTTACTCGAAAACTTTAGCAGCGTCTTTTCTGAGAAATCTGTATTTTGTATTCTTATTGCATAATATTTCACTTACCGTGTTATTGCTTACGTCATTATTTGAACATTGTGGTTTGTATTCGTAAAACACTTGTATTCTTGTGCAATCCAGAAGCTGAAGACTTAAACTTAAAATAAAATAGAATTAGGGATCCAAATTCAGCACTAACCCACATGATTTCACAATTGATCACACAGATGAACGGAAGCAAAGTTAAAATAAAACCCGACTTATATGAGGACATGTCTGAGAGAACGAGTATATTTCAATTCAAGAACCCTTGTGCCGTAATGCCCAGGGAAGATACATTCATTTTAAAATATACGCTGCTCAACGAGAAAAGCATTGGGCAAGTAAAAAGATTACCACAGCGTTAGGAATAGGTCAGGATAATACCTTCAAATGTATTTGTATTGTCTTAATGTACAAACAGCAGTTACATGTAGGTACACCCCCTCTAAATAGGACGTATATTAGAATATCCAGCAAAGAAAAAAAAAAGAAAATTGATTTTTGTTTATTGTGTTTTGAACAGCTTGAAGCAATTAATATTCATACATTCTGGTTACGTGTGGAATAAGTCTACAGAAACATTGAACTCGGCTCTATAGGTGGGAATTGTAATATTCACTAAATGTTAATCTTATAATAACAACGTTTTCGGAATGGTTTCACTTAACGTAATATAAGAAAAATACTTAACATTGGTGTAACAATTTAGCTAATGCTACAATGAAAATTAATCAAGTTAGACAAATGTCAGGAATCTTCTCCGTGATATTACCAGTTTCAGCATAAAGAAAATATTTCAAATGATGTCTAAATAAGAACTTTTCTTAATTAAAAAACCACATAGTGTAATATCATGAGAGAAATGAAACAGGATTCAATTACATGACACCAATTCAACGACATTTTATTTACATAATTTACATTATTCGGACTATTACCCTCACCTTTGACGACATATTTATTACAACGTTTCGGCCGTTGTATGCTCCGGCCTTCTTCAGGTGGTTGGAATGTCGAACTGAACCCTTTATTTCTCTCACTGGGGTAGACTCTTCTAGTTCCATGTGCCATGTTTAATGGATGTCAGTTATCAGTTATCTCCTGTTGATTTTCGCACTGAAAGTTCTCCACTGCCTTCGCCGGGTATTGAACTCACTCTCTTTGGGTTCTATTGCAACTTTGTTGTTATTATCACTTTAGTTGCAATATGAGTTCTGGTAAAAACATGCAATGATAAATATGGCGACAAAGATTAGGACAATAGTCCGAATAATGTAAATAATGTACATAATACCTCATCTCAGAAATATAGAGAGACATTTTATTTCTATACGATAACAATTTGCAAGCATTCATCACTGTGGATAAAAAGGATGTTTGTTTGATAATATCCATTTATTATTTAAGTTATGGTTTCATATATTAAAATAGCCGTCAGATATTGAAAAAATGACTTTTAGAAAAAAAAATCAGGACAATCTTATCTATATTTAACTGAGAAAACGCGAATTTCTGAACATCTATTGTTTGCCTTTTAATTCTTCCTCAATTTTAAAAATCTTCCGTGCCAAATGATGCCAAGTATACTGGCAGCATTCACAACAATCTCCTTCAGGATGGCTCCAAGAATCTTGGTCAGTTTGATGACAGGTTAATTTTCTGAGCCCTGTCAACTCTATCCGTTCGCGAGTGAAATCATGATTGTGTAACCTGTTGTCAGTGTAAGGGTGAAACATAGACTATACTTCTTCAATGAATCAAGTACTAGATTCCACAAGCGTACAGTATGTGTTATGTCCAAAAAACAAGCGCTGAATGATCAAGGTATATCCCAAACGACAGGAATCTTTCGTCAAGCGCATTTTGCATATTCACTTTCTTCAAATATGCCAATAAGTTTTCAATGTGTTTTAGGTTATGACATTGTGCGGGGTACGCCGATCATTGTCATGTTGGAATATTCAAACCCCCCCTCCAATGACAATTTCGGGGATAATATTTCATGTAATTTTCAAGAATATCAAAATATTGCTCTTTGTCCATAAGACCTTATACTCTCACTAGTTCTCCTGGTCAAAAAACATCTACTGAATAGCGGCATTATTATAAGATGGTCTTCGCTATCAGTTCTATGAAATCTACTGTATATGGCGACTTTTCATTTCTTAAATTTCAAACTCAGAATATCTTCAATATATTCGGCTGTAATAATGCAAGGATGCTAGAAAACAAAATATCTCCCCTCATTTTGCGCTATTAATGAGACTAGGCTGGAAGAAATATTGTCTTTATCTAGCTAAATCTTTACCATATTTTAAGAACTTCCATTTTTCTAAGTCCTCCAGAATTTTCAGTCCAATTCATTTTTCTCTTTACAAATGAAGAAGCCTAATTTCATTTCCATGGCTGCGTCAATAAGAATAGTTTTTTTTAGGTTTTTTTTTCAAATGGGAAGCAATCAATCAATATAAAATAGCTTCATTGACGCAAACAAGACATCATGAACCAATGCAAACATTGGCATTAGGGGCCTAATTTTTTTATGATGAGAAAGTTCGTGCAGTTTCATTACCTCGTATTCAGTATTTGGAGATGTTATGGAGTTTTCTGAAGCCAAACAGGTCTGACCTTTGTACGTCATATGTATAGTTTCAGTAGTGTGGAGTCATAACGCACACAACAAAAAGAACAATGGACGTCTTGAAAGATATGTTTCCAGGACAGGTTATCTCTTCAGTTAGTGATGTTGGATGGCCTGGACGCTTGCTTGACATATGGTTATCTTCGCAGGAGCTACATGATATATGAGGTCCACAAACATTGAACAGAATCGCTTGAGTAATTGAAGGTTTCTATATGTCAGACAGTTACAGAAATACCGATGGAAATGACCCATGGTATTAGGGAAAAACTTCAGAAGTAGGCTGCAACATTTTACCGAGAATAGAGGCCACCATTTGGAAAATATCATTTTCACAAAGCAAGTATAACTTTATATTATCGATTTGAAATCTTGTTTCTAAATAAAATTTTGTTTGGATTTTTTGTAACTTATAAAATTCGCTAAGTTTTATTGAAACACTCTGTATAAGCTTCCGTCTCACTCGAGTGGTAAGTGCCCCTCATAACCTCATGCGAAAAAGATTGAACCTCCAAAGATATTCATCGAAACCACATACCCGTCAAGGGAGACGTTAATTTAAAGGGGTCCGAAAGTGAACATAGAATAATTTTACAATGATAATACATATACGGACATTAATCCTGTTGTGAATAAAGCAATTACAATTTCTAAAAACACTATATATTATAATAATAATAAGGCAGTTAAAGGTAGAATATAAGTAAAAACCAAACGTATGTATTTACTTTATTGATATCAACACATTTAGCATCTTTAGAGGAGGGACAAAATGAAAATATATTATATTTAATCAAGAATGAAATATCAATAATGATCAGGGGTGCCTATTTTACAATGTCTATGATGACATATTCAATTATTGTTATTTTGTACAATTAGATATATTAGTATGACCTTTAATCGACAATCAATTGAATGAAATTATATAATGTACTCTATACTGCCAAAAATGTGTTTGAACATATCAAGGTAGTATGGAACTTGAAAAGCTACGCAAGAGTTTGCAACATCGGAAGACTCTATATAAAGAGCCTCACATTAATTTCAAATATATACTGACCGGTGAATTCTTCTTTTAAAGTATATAGGATACAAAAAAATACTGGAAAATGATGTAATGGAATAACCAGTCACCCCCTGAATGATTACACTATAGGTAGGAAATTCCTATAATGTCTACTGTTTACGAAAGACTCGGAGAGAGGGAGTGTGATAGAGACGACGCAAGCAGGTCCGACCTTCCAGTTAGTGGCACTCACTACTAGACTGACTTGTGTGCATAACTGTACCGTATTTTATATTGTATCTGTTGTGTACAATAAACCTTTCTTCTAGTATCCACCTGTTGTTGTGTTTATTCCCTTAGCACCGAATATAACAATGGCGACGAGGATATTTAAAACGAATTCACACCAACATAACAATGGCGACAAAGGTGTTTGAAACGAACTCACAGGGAATATAAACAGACACATTATTCTTTCTTCAGTAACTTTGGAGGAGACATGAGGTTTATACGGAACCTTTGCTGAGCGAGCCATAGTTACAGTTTTATGCGAAAGTGCACATAATACCTTCTTGATATTGCAACTGTCATAAAAGTTAAAATGAAGAAATGGTTGAATTAGATCTTCTTTCGTAATGGAAGTTATTTTGGAACTTAATCTGAATACCTGACATATGCTTAGATTATGATTGGCTACTGACAGACATCCATAGAAAGAACTTAGTAAATAAAACCTATTAATATGCCAGTAATCTATAATTATTTCCGAAAAAAGTTTCAGTTTAATCCGAATTATTTATTCAATTAAGTTTTCTTTCAGATATATGCTTTTCTAAAGAGTTTTCTGTGCTGTCTTTTTACTTATGCAATTTTTTTTTCTTATTAAATCCTTAGCATTTTCTTCATACGTTACTAAATGACACCGCTTAAGAAAGCTTACGGCCACATCACGTTCAAACACAAGTTTTTGTACGATCACCGAAGTTAAATAACGACAAGCATAGCCAATAACTAGATATGTGACAGCTCGGGAATATCACGTGCTATAAGTTTGGATGTGTAGGTGGTGAAAAGAATAATGGCTCCGTGTTCTTAATCGGAGAGCCGAGTTCTAATTCCAGCTTGGTTCGTTATATTCACTTACGCGCAAATTCACTCGGAAAATATATGAATCCACGTTTTCCCCTCCGAGCTATGGATTAATTATATAAAACTTGTATGACTAAAACATTATTATCACAAAAACGTTTCTTACATTCTGACTTTAAATAACCTGCAAAGGAGGAATAAGCCGTATAAAATAAATGAATCAATCAATAAACCTGGTTAAGAACATTCAAATTATTACGTTGTCTCCTAAAATTAGATATATTTTGACAAATTACATTACTAAAGGAACGTAAGTTTCTTTTTAACAAGAAAATAAAGAACGAACATGAAGAGGCATAACATGTTAGCAAATATTCGGAAGAAAATTTTTCGTGATTTACACCTATGAATGGAAATCAATTAAATTTCATATAATAGGGAATTCAATAGACAATAATGTCATATCAGGAGGAATAAGAAGAATTATATAATATTGAGATAAAAGAATCCATTCTTCTTCTTCAGACACAAACGAAGATATTTGTGTTTTAATTCATTTCGGCCGTCCAAATATTTCACTATAAAATCAATACAAATAAAAAGAAATGAACGCGTGATACAATTGTATTTGAAGAAAAAAAATTGACACTTGCTAAGATCTAATGAAAAAAAAACTGTAATTGATGGAGCGACACATTTATTAATATTTTTCCACAAAAAGTAATTGAGTATAATTCAAATATTTTACATTGTAAATTTCAGAAAATGTAAATTGATCAGGAAGAAATTAACAAATATTTCTCTGTAAAATACATCGGGTTCAGTTGGATATATTAAATCAAAATTTATAAATTCACATAAAATGTGTGCTTCAATGTAAAATTTAAATACATTATTAAAAGTGTAAACATAAGCAATGTAAAACGAAACTTTAATTTAATGTTATATACAGTGTTGGAAAAGATATATAGGGCTGATATAGCGAGACTCTTCTGCAAAAAGCGAATTGAGTCACTGTCGGTCACTGTGTGTTTATCTAAAAATAAATATGCTAAAATTCATCCCTGCTGTGCGCCGACGGTTTAGTGGTAGAATCTCCGACTGACACAAATTCAGTCGGGTTTCGATCCTAGCTAGAGGCAACCGGATGTCTAGCCACACTGAAGAGCTGTGGATGACTTTATATATATATATATATATATATATATATATATATATATATATATATATATGATGAAAATATAATTTAAAGGTATATGTTATATTAATGGGTTAAAGGGGTCAATATCATTGAGAGAGCGAAGGCAAATATAAAAGTGGACATTGGAGTAAATATCCAGCGTCGACAGTCTGTTTATGCCTCAAACGAAATCTTCAGGCCTGAAGATTACGTTTAAAGTCGAAACTGACATCAGTGTGTGTTGACTTCTTTGTACACTTTATTTATATATATATATATATATATATATATGGAAAATGCACTACTGTTTATCAGGAATTATGCCACATAAAATATAGTTTTATGCTGTGCTGTGGTCAGTGTCATTGAGAGAGCGTATGCAAATATAAAACTCGACATCAACTACCAGAAGTGACAGTCAGTCTGTTTCGTGTTCAAATATAATCACCAAATCCTAAAGGAAGAAGAAAAAAACGTGGAGAGAGTTCCACACGTTAGAACTTCGTTAGAATAAGCTGTTAGTATATAATATTCGGGTACATTTAGCCATTTCAACTCTAAAATCAAGAGACATGGCCGACAATCTAGCACTGAGATTAAAATCATAAAGTATTAGTACTATAAAGAACAGTTCATCAGTACAATTATCCTGATTATTTTATTATGTATTTTACGTCTATCTTAGCTCCCATCCTCGTTACAATAATTCCACCTGAATACGTACGTATCTTTTGTGTTGAACCTGCTCCTGACAAAATGGTGGTAGTTACTTTGAGAAATTCCTTTTCTCTTCGTAAAGAGGCAGTGAACACCTAGTATTAATTTCCATAAGTCAAGTTATTGCATTTATTTTGATCTTACTCGTGTACAGCTCTGGTATAATGTGGTAAGTTAAATATACCTGTAAATGTACATTATATTTGAGTATGTAGTACAACCTGTTTCCGAGTTCAGAGCCCTTAGACATTCTCACAAATTTCTTCTAATTGTGGCACTAAAGGCAATTGTTTTAAACTAACAGAACTTTATTTCTGCTTCCTGTGCCTTTTATTGCCTCAAGACGAATACACATTTGTTGCCTTTTTATTTCCTTACAATATTTTGTTTACATTGTTCATATCTTTATTCTGTATCTGTAGAATATATGTTGCAGCCAATTTCATTGCTCTAGCCAACTTGGAAGTTTTCTTTATTAACCTGTCTTCGGACGATAAAGGTTTAAGTATATTCTCATCCCTCAGTCTATATACACGAATTTGTCTCGAAGGGCTCCTTCCAAAAATGAACCGAATTCATATGTAGATATTAAGTGTTTCAAACGAACAAAGTTATTCGAAACAGACTCCACATTCTCCTGTCTTGCCTCGTAAAACCTGTAAATTGCTGCTACCACGATGTCTTTAGGTTTAAAATGTACAAACAGTAATTGCTTTATTCCTTCATACTAAATGTTAGTTGGCTTCTGTAGAGAACATAAATCCTCTAATACGCCATGTTTTCCTCTAATTGCACTGAGTAAAGTCGCCTTACATTTAGTTAAAGGTTAAAAGTCATCAGCTATAAAATTTGTTCTAAGCGGTCCAATACTAGGTAATGTTACTCGAGTCCACACAAATTTCCTCCAGATGTCCTAATGTTACCATAGCCTGAAAGTAATATGATCATTCTCGTTTGCACATATAGTATCTTTCGAGACTACATGTCTACCGAAACTGCCGACATATATAATCCACCTCGTTAGTGTTTTTTCTTTTCAACCAATATGGCGGACCCAACTTCCGGATGTCCTGAGTGGTCTAGTTACAACAATATTTAAACCAACTGAGCTTCATCATTCTTGTCTAAAGTTTGATAGACACTTTAAGCAATAAGTTTTAGCGCATCAGCAGTTGACCTAGAGAAGTGAAAGACATTGGTTCTGAATGAAGACTCTGATAAATGACATACTTAACCAGTTCAGATATTTTAGAGCCTCTGCTATTTTGTCAAAAATAGGTAGAAATCTAATAGGCGGGTAGGTAGAAGGGTCAGATAGTTCCCCTGAAATCTTAAAAATAAGAACGACAGAAGAGGATTACCAATAAGCAGGAAAGCAAGATCGACATGCTTTTCAGGGTAGCAATGCCAGACTAGACGGAGCTCCCAGATCTGAACAGATCAATTAAAATCCAAGTCTGTCAACATGGAAATAAGAATATAGCCAGGCTTCCACTTGCGTTGAATTGTATTCATTACTTTTTCTTAAGCCGAGACGGTGTCCATTGCTAACGAACAATCATTTGCTGCAAGAAGATAGAAAAGTTTAAACAAAATTAAGATATAACAAAACGGAATTTTATTCTATCGGAAACTTTTGTGCAAGAAGAATTCTGGATAATTCATGAAGCAGTGAATAAGGTTAGGAATGTTTTATGATAGTCCTTGTTGGCAAATAATCACTGGGATTTACTTTGTTCTCGAACTGAATAATGTGTGAATTATTGAGTGATTGAGTGGGGAAGGCAGTCGATGAGTTCTGGGTATTGCTAGAATGAACGTTTTAAAAACACGCATAGCGTGCTATAATTTTTTTAAATTTATTTTTTACACATGTCCATCATCGTGAAAGAATTAAATACTTTTAACAACGTTTTCTGACACATGCGCAGGCCTACTACATTTGAAATACCATTGCGCAATAGATTCTGGCACAATAAAATAATAATATAACTGGTTCTGATAGTTTGAAGAACGAATGAAATGATAATGGCTTATCAGTAAATTACATAAAATGTCAAAGTTATTAGTGTTTCTAATTCAATATTCTTACCGGAAAAATATTTTGCAAACAGGTAAATTTCGTTAGGACCCCTCCCCACCAAATAATTGTTGAACTAAAAAGTAATATCGATCCTACTATATGGCATTGTTTTGTAATGTCAACAAACACTCGTTTACATTTTTGTGATGCCAACGAATACTCGTTGTCAATTTCGTAATGCTCGTTGTAGTAGAGACTTTGTAATCGCAGATACAACAATAGTTCTCCGTTGAACAATACTGATATCAAGCGCTTTCGAATAGAACTCACACTAATAGTACTTGCTCGATAATACTCCCTCGAATATTAACCCGTATAGTTATCTGAATATCGAAATAGTATTATGAATGGAGTAGAGAATAGTTATCCATATTGCAAAAGAGGATAGAGTAGAAAAACGATCCGAATAGTATAGAGGATAGAATAGAAATGCGATCAGTTAGACGCGAGCTACTTTTCATATATGCATTTCCTATATGGCCAAGTGGTCTACTTAATTCAATAATGGGATCTCCTGTGTTTGTTCACTTTCTGAATCCTTAATATGTATTAATCATTAAATAAATTAAAAGCTATTCTGATTAAGTAATATGTTTGTTTTATTATATTTTTATATTACGATTTAAGTCAGATATCTGTGACTGCAAATTTCATGACTTCAATACTCCGAGTACTTGTCCTTATATTTAATATAAACATTAAGCGATAAAAAAAGAATTTCCCAGAATTTCATAAATTTAAATATGTATGTGTGTGTAGAGGCGGGGGTGGTTAACAGATGCAAAAAAAAAAAAAGCAAAAGTCTTTCAAAAGTTGTTGTTTTAAGAAATTTTTAAAATAATTTTATTCATTTCTGAATAATTCCCAAAAGTTTCATTAAAATCTAAAAATTACCCAGTCTTTGAAAGAGATTAAATTTCAGTGTATTACTTGCTTGAGTAATACTTTTACAAACAGTATAAATGAAATATAGTATCTAAGACATTTTAATACAATACAAAGTATACGCTTCATAGTAAATACCAAACTAAGGGAGGGATCGGAGCTCGCACCGAGACCAGAGCAACTGACGGTTGTGGGGGCTGTGGGCAATTTTTGTCCCTTGCCCGGGTCCTCATTTTAAAAAAGATCTCGTCCTCGGGGAAAGAGTAAACACCGCAAGTACGAAATTGAATGCAGTATAAATCTCTATCTATAAAGGGCAGGATGTGTGTGTGTGTGTGTGTGTGCGTGCGTGTGTGTGTGTGTGCGTGTGTAACGAATGCACGGTCGCAATTTTCGACAGATTTGCACCAAAATTTACATGCACATGCTCCAAGTTAGCGGCTGGCCAAGACTGACTTTGCATTTCCCAACTCCTATCGATAGGGGAAATAATCGATATTTGCATGCTTCTACGGCAGTTTTCATTTAGTTTGCGGCCATTTTGTACTGGCCAAAGTGAGAGCCAATAGCTGGCTGCCACGAATAGGCAGGAAGATTCTATTGGTCAGCGTGAGAGTCAACAGCTGACTGACACGAATGTTAACTACCACGCTAGCATGCAAAAAAAATCGATAGCTGCATTCGTCACAAGTGGGAAAAAATTAAATCTTCATGGCACTTTACTCCAATTGGCCCATTCGTTTGCTTTAACTCAACGTTGATTCTGATTCCGCAGAACTGGGTTGGGTGTAAAAAAGTATTTGTTGTTAACATTCTTTTTCCATTCGGTTTTTCCAGTTACGCGTGCTTTTTTAAACCTGATCGTTTTGTGTTCATTTTGTTTAGTTCTTTTTTCGTAACAGATTAAATGTTTAGCATAGAGCTCAGAAAAAATTCGCAGTGTGAGAAATAAGGCATGTAGCAACATCAGCACGGCAAAGAGCACTCCTTTAAAGGCAAGGAAGGGCAAAAATATTTTAAGTCGTACGATTTTTGAATCAAGCACGGGCAATGCTGCTAGTTTGGTATATTTCGATAGTTTTGGGCTGTACATGATGATGATGATGATGATGATGATGATGATGACAACGAGAATGATGATGACGAACAACAAAAAGAACTACAATAAAAAGAAAGTACACACACACACACACACACACACACACACACACACATATATATATATATATATATATATATATATATATATATATATATATCTTTGTGCACAGACAGTTTCACTATATCACAACTCTTCAGGTTGGCTAGATGTGTGATTGCTTCAAGCCGGGATCGAAAATACGTGAGTGACCCGGAAAGCTCAATTCATTTTGTTTGAAGAGCAATATATACATACATACATACATACATACATACATACATACATACATTTCCAGACTTTTATGATACATGTAATTTCTCCAGCCCTCGACTTAACATTTCTCATATAAAAATTCATTTATTTCCTGTTGGACTTACAGGATATATTATAGGGAAATAATAGACGAACCGGATACTAATATTGGAGCTTAGCCTTTGTTATACTTACCGGCTCTCATTGATTATTGAGATCATGTTTGAATAATAGAAACAAAGATGTTTATAAGTGTCGGGAAATTGTATCGATCGAACTGTTGAAATATTTGATGATATCTGAACGATTTTTTAAATAAATATTTGCATTATATTCGTAAAGAGATTTAGATGATCTTAAATAATGAGACGTTAATATGTGAATGAATCATTTTTTTCACTCTGAGATACTCAAATTATTGAGAATTTTTTCATACCTTGAAGAATTAATGAAACGAATCTATATTCTTCATCAGCAGACATGAATTGCTACAAAGCGTTCTTCTACAAATGAAGAAAAGCTTGCGCATTCGAGTGAAGATTAAGGTGAGGATTAGATGATATTAATTTAGGCTTATTAACACAAGTATAGGAAAACCAATTCAAATCGAAGCAACAAAATACAAGCTGTCCCGAAAAAATTAACATAATTTCAGCCAGTTCTACTTACGTCGGAAGATGACCAAGCATATGTGTAAGAAACATATTATTTGGGAGGGTGAGAGAAGCCTGAGCTATAACTGATATCCGGTCGATTTGCACTCACGCAGGTTATACCCGCTTCTATCTCGATTTTCTTCTCGCCTGTAGCCCTTAATAGCGATGGCCTTTAGGATTGTTTTAAGGAGTTTGTTTTCAGTTGTGTTTTTGTCAATAGTGAAACATCCATTCTGAGAATAAGGCGTTATAGCGTGAACGATGTAGCATAATATTTCTCATAATGACTTTTGTGTTAACAAAAATATTAGGGGAGATAATTCTGATTCAAATAATACTCGTGTCGTATGTTTATAAGCTTAGACCTTTCTTAGAAATGTCTTGTTTATTGCCAAAGCACAGGGTGTCCGAAAAAAGTTGACATCATTTCACAAGCCAATAATTTTGGTAATTCTTGTTGAAATAAGCTCAAATTGTCACAGAATATATAGAAACAGATCCCGATTTTATATTTAATGTTTTATTTTTGTTCTGTTTTAGAGATGAGCCATGCCTTTCCCTCCCAAAGAAAGTCATTTTGCATCTTGGAATCTGCTTGCACACAATCACCCAAGACTTCAGCTTGCCTTCAATTCAAAATCTGGAAAGATTTCGCCAACTGGCAAACAAATTTGAACATGGTACGAAAAAGGTAAAGAGGAAGGCTGTTTTTGCTGGGCTAAGGGATTCTTGAAATTTAATTTAATTTCAGCACAAAGACATCTATATGGGTCACGCAGTAAGGTTGGATCGTCGTATTAGCATTCAGCACTAAATGATGAAATTTTTATATTGTTCTTTTCTCACGCTTCCTCACTAAAATCTTCCATTTTCTCTTAGGCCCTGTAACGCTTTGCATCTTAGTGGCATTATCGCCTTGCTTTGTGTGAAATGATTAAAAAATGATATGGTCGAAGGACCAAATATTTCGCACACTGTTAAGATAGAACTGACATTTTGGGGGATCTTCAAGTGCAACATATTTATCATTAAAACTCAACATTCTATTAATTTGTTGCAGTGATCAGGGCCTTTCATCATGAGTTGGGCGGGGCGCAGAATGAGGGTTACAGCACAACGTAGTAGTTCGAAGAAAAATTTTAAATGAAGACTCAACAAGGGAATAAAAACAACAAAAGCTAGCAAACTGTAAGTACGATTATATTACGATGTTCAACGGCTAGCACACACACACATCTAAGCAGCAAATAAAAATAAGAAGTCATAATGAAGAAAAATCTCGAAAAATTAAAAAATAATGTGTAAGCGGACTGATTGTCAAATGTGCAATGGAAACTTGTTTCGGAAAAGAAAGACTGACGGCATTTTGTGATGGACAGATAAGAAAAAAATTATGAAGAAAATGACGAATAGAGTAAAAAAGAAAAAAAGGACACAATGAACACTCACAATCATGTATATTCACTGGTACAACAAAGTCAATTTTGATGAAACATTTTAGTGAGAGACTTATTTTGTTGTTTTGTTCTGTCATTGTACGAAAGTTTAAAACCATGTACGACGATCAATTGTTGACGTTGATTAACACGCTTTTATGCTTGTATGCAGTCAGTTAGCCATGTACAGGCCCGATTGTCACACCTGGCTATGTAGATAGGGATACAGGACAATTTTTTGGCTGAATGGGAGCGGTACGCTATGACATATTCAGTATAGAATAAATATATTCCTAAGATACACTCAGGTCGAGAAAGAAACCCTACGACTAAAAAGAAATTGCTCAGTTGGTTTGTGGTATGACAGGTCGTGTTGTAATCATGGTAAAGCCAGTAATGGATAAGTTTGAACGTGCTGAGCGGGTGTGGTTGTTTTCCCCGTGGGGGCAGCCAGGAACAGAAAGATTCGAGATGGTACGAGTTAAGTTTTAACACTGATAGGCAGATGGTTAATCATATTAATTATAGAAAATTAATGGTGGTGAATCTGTAAAGATTTTTTTGAAATAATTCTGTTAATACGCAAATACAAACGTAATTAATTCGTTGTGGTTGAATAAATAGGTTGAAAATGGACATTGTTAACTGTGTCACTGTGAGTAGAAAATAAAACTGGATCATATTATATTTAAAGTGTAAAACTTAGGTGGTAAAGACGTGGCTCAGTTATGGAATTGTTTGACGCTCTGGCGTGGGTCTTTTGTCATGTATTCTGTGATTTTTGGACCAGTATTTTTTCTATGAATTGTATGTGGATTTCAATACAGAAACAAGAAATTTTGTTCTATCCAGGAATATTGATTGTAGAGGTGGTAGATACTGACCTGGATGGGTAGGATATTGGAGAGGTCAAAATTTATTGCTGGAATGGTTTGTATTTAGTTGACCTTGGTTCAAGGAAGCTAGTGAACAAGAAGAGACAAATGATTGTCCGGTATTCTTTTTTTTGTTAAAAATAATGTTTGTGAAGCTTAGAAAAACTGGTCAGAGCTTTGTTTTTATATTCATTATTTTTCAGGAATGGTATATGTGTATACAGGATGGGTGACATGACAGACGTCCAATGAGGAAAAAAATGTAATGAGCACTTCTTGCAGACACGAAAGGATTTCAGAGTAACATAGTTGAAATAAGATTCATTAATTATATTTTAATGATTAGGTAAGATATGTTAAATAATAGTTTAACAGACTATTGCTTTTAGAGAAAGTGTATCTCTACTCGTACTTCCTGAGGTTGACATTAGACGCCAAATAGAAAAAAAATAAGAAAGTCGGTGTTGATTGGCTGAACGAGCATGGCAAACGAAATAAATAAAGAAAGGTTTTTCAGGGAATTGTTTCTTAACCGTCAAACAATGTAGACGTGTTTGCTTTCGTGCCAGGAATGGCTCCCCAGTGGAGGGGAAATAACCATCTCTGGATAGATAAAACTTGTCATGAACTTTAATGAAATAGTTCACTTAAAATTCCGTGTTGAATTTCTTTTAACGTTGGACTAAAAACATCTAGCGATCACCGGCCGCGAAAGACGAATGCCACTTTATTGTCGAATTCATACTGTCGACAAAACCCTCCCCAGTACGAGAGGGCTATAAAACTATGCATAATTCTTTTTTTATATTTATCTTTAGATGTGTTCTTTTGTATTTGTTTTTTTTTTTTTTTATAATGGAAATGAATAACATTTAAGCTACGTAATCAGAAATACTTTCAATTTCTATGATTTTTTTCTGCGATGACACTCCGATTTCATATAGACTGATATGCCTAAAACCTAAACGACTATATATATATATATATATATATATATAATTCATTCGACTGAATTAGGTAAGTTACGCTTTTTTTGCATGGAGTCTTAGAAATGTTGGTATGATTACGTAATGTCCTCTATCCAATCACATACAAATGAAATCATGGGTTTTGTTGTGATTGTTTCAGTGCATGCAGTGAATTTAGCGAGGCCTGCAAAAACCCCATATATATTTTATTACATTTGTAATCTGAAAGGTGTGGACTACTTTTGAATACTCAAAACTTAACGGACTGACACTGCAATGTGTTATGCGATCAAGATATCACACTTCTCGTTTGTTGAACTCTCTTTTGGTTTCTTGCTTTCTAGCAAGCTTTAATCTTTAAAAAATTCAATGCAATTTCAGTCGTTATCCTTTGTCTTCTTAATTCATATTCTTTTATTCTGTTCCATCCTTAATCGTCATTTTTGTTTGTTTTTTCCCCTCATATTCTCTCCCCTTCAGTAACTTCCGGTGTCATAGTGGCTTTATTAACTTACTTGTGGTGAACTGATTAAGAAAAATATATGAATGTTGATGTAGCGTGTTAGGACAGAATATCACCACCAGAAATCATGGGGAACATAGAACATGACTGATCTACAATAAAATATGCTATGCAACAACTGAGAAAACCGACAAGGGATTGAATCATTTGATAGCGTCATTTACACACGAATTCAATTCTCTGCCTGTAAATACTGGAGACAGGAGAAGCATTACCAGGCGATATGGAGTCAGTTTTCTTCTGTCTAATATCAATATTATCTAGCGTTGGTAATAAGCTGCATTCGATGATGCTTTGTCAATAATGTTCAATGATTACGAAAACACGGCTTATGCTGTTTGCTGACTGATGTCAGTTACCATCATTGATTTTGTCAGTGATCTGATGCAATGCACTCATCTGTTTCAGTTAATGGCGATAAAACTCGCACATAATTCCTGTTAGATACGAATGCTTCACATACCGTTTTTGCTTGTCCAGAAATTAAAACTATAGTCGATGTCACTTTTGAGAGAGATTTCCGTATTTTTCTCACCTCTGCTTAAATGTTCCGTTTTTCCGTGGCCCATGACAGCTACAACTATATCGCCAGAGCTACACTAACTTTATACATCTTACGTCATATATGCATAGTTTCTAAAATCTGTTTATTATAATGCAACTTGGAAATCAGATATTGTAGTTTTTATTTTTTGTTAAATTTACAGATAAACGCATTTATAGTATATACAACTCCTACCTTGAATCTCGTGGAAGAATCCTTTTAACAAAACTGAAAACACCAGTCAAACTAGAACCAGTAAAGACACCTACGTATACCGGTGCAATAAAATCAAAAAGAAAGAACTGTACCAAACAAGAGAAAGAAAATCACTTGAGGACTTTCAACAGCAGCAAAAACTAAAATGATGAACACCTGTAATTTGAAGGACAGATAATAAAATCAAGGTGATGATATCCCATACTACTAAACTTATGTATATATCAAGTTCATGCATTGCTTCTAGTACAATCACCGAAGTTAAGCAACGTAAAACATGGTCAGTAATTATATTGGCGCTAGTTTGGTAATAACAGGTATTGAAAGCTTGGATTTGTGTGGAGGGTGTAATGGATAACGGCTCGGAATTGGAAATCGGAGAGCCATGTTTCAATTCCAATTGGGTTCGTTATATTATCTTATTTACAAATACCACTGGAAAATATATGCCTACACCTTTTCTCGCTCTCGCTATGAGATACTTAGTAAGATTTATATCATTAAAATCCTTATCTCCAAAATAAATTTTACAATCTAAAAATATTTTCTGGCTTTATATAACCTGCAAAGGTTGATTAGCCGCAAAAAAAATCAATCAATCTAACTGCACTATATGAAAGAAAACGTTAAGAAAGAATCTACTATCAATACTGGAAAGAGTTAAAAGTGTTGCTACATTCGAGAAAACACATTTCTGAAACAAAATGTTTCCTGAAAAAGATTTAATACTTCACCGAAATTAGCACAGGCTGCTCTTTCAATGAATGTTGAATATTTCCTTATAAGGGAGCGGTTATATTTCCATTCTTTTTCTGCTTTCATCCTTGACCTCGGAAGAAGTCGTCGGGTCGCCGACATGTTGATCTGTTTTCCATTCTACACCATCTATCAGGGTAGTGTAACAGAAACTGAATCTTCGCGAATGGTTTCTTGGTGTGCTCATCATGTAGTATGTTTTTGGCATTTTAAACTAGCATAGATGAGCTCCGCAGGATTAAAACGATACCGACTTTCTAGACCATTCCAGCTGTACGACAAAACAGACGAGAACTTCTGCACAAAGATTTAATGGTATGTGCCCTCGAGTCACATTCATGTACGTAATTTACGGCTGGTTCTTTGTTGGTAATATGGACTTCGTTTAATTATTCAGTGTGTTTGTTCGTTCTTTTTTCGTTTTGTTTTTCACATTGTTTTTCACCCTGGAGCGACCCGAGGTAAAGGTTGACAGAGAAAGACGCGCAGTTTATACAGGTGTTAGAAGAATGTTCTTTTACAACATCCTTCTTGTATCTACCTGTAATAAACATTATGTGTCTTTCGCAAAAACACACGTTACCTTCTTGCATCTGTATGAATCCCATTTTGAAATTACGGAAGTGTTTTGACCTAGAATTTTGACCGTCACTATTTGAGTATAATTAAGGCCAAAGATTGTGCCCCCCTTGTCCATAATCGACAGTTTGAAAGTAATTTAATAAGTAGTGAACCTATTTATGTAACTGGGAAAAAGGGCATGCACACTACTTACGAGAGAGCTGTAATTCATGACACAGAGTTATATATATATATATATTATATATATATATATATATATATATATATATATATATATATATGAAGGACGGGAAAACTTTCGATGGAAAAATCAGACGACAGGTCAAAACCTGAAAACCTATCTATCTATCTATCTATCTATCTATCTATCTGTTGTGATGATATAACCCAACTTCACCATTCACGATAATGGACGGACTGGTTGCCGATTAAGTACAACCACAGCGGACAGTCAAAAGGTCTTCGTTTGTTAACACCTATTGAGGTTATCATACTCCCGACTCTGTCTCTGTATTTGACACACCTACATCCGATTATAAACCTATTATTGAAAACCAACACTCGGGTTACTTTGTTTATTATATCTTGCACGAGATATAACAGCTGGCGACGAGGATTGTGCAACGTACTTACCTGAAAAAAAAATGTATATATATATCAGATTACGCTGAACGGATTTCGGAAGCAAATTCGCAAGTCAAAGATATCAGTTGACGCCGATTAGGATTTCGAAAGCGCAGTCACAAGTCAAAAGGAAACTTTTTGAAAAGTAAGAACATTTTTACTGTTAAATTTTTATTTGAAAAATATATATTGAACCGCGACTCAAATGCGAGCCGGTCTAATAATTGATTATTCAAGTAAAAATTACGGGTTGTAAAAATATTACGGCTGTAAATTGTCTGTTAACCGTCAAAAGAAAAAAGATGTGTCGAATTCTAAATAAAGTCAGGATGGATCAATTAGTCGAAATGACTAAAATGCTGTGTACAACCTTGCAACAGCAACAACAACAGCATCAAGAATTACAACAACAGCAACAACAACAGCACCAAGAGTTACAACAACAAATACTGCAACAGCAAAAAAGTCTCGAAAAATTTCTGAAACAGGCGACTGGAGAAAGAAAAAATGCTGTTTTTTTCTGCCGAAGGAATAGCAAATTCATTATCCGAATTTATATATGTACCTGATTCAGGCATTACGTTTCCAGTATTAAAACGAAGTATTAAAAATGAAAAATTCATGAATGAATTAAAAGAAGAATATCCCAGAGTTTTTCTCTGGGGGATTGAATTTATGTACTAAGACGGAAGTCAAATTTGAACTCAAGGAAAATGTGAAACCAATTTTTAAACCTAAGAGAAACGTTCCTTTTTCCTCCTTAGACACAATTAATAAGAAATTGGAAAGGCTTGAAAAAATGGAAGTGATATCTAAGGTTGACCATGCGGATTGGGCCTCGCCCACAGTTTATGTTAAGAAGAAAAACGGAAAAATAAGAGTGCGCAGATTTTTCAACAGGGTTAAATAATTGCCTTAAAAATCCCAGTTATCCACTACCTTCACTAGAAGATATTTTTTCAAAATTGAATGGTGGTAAGATTTTTTTCAAAAATCAACCTGTCTGACGCATACTTGCAGATTAAAGTGAGTGACGAATGCTCAAAATATTTGTGTATAAATACACATAAAGGTATTTATAAGCTAAATAGGCTTCCTTTCGGCTTAAAGGTCGCCCCAGTTTTGTTTCAACAGGGGATGGACACAATGCTGGCAGGTCTAGAGTTTGCTACCGCCTATTTAGCTGACATTCTAGTCAAAAATAGGAATGTTCAAGAACATAAAACGCACATCAGAGAGATATTCAAAAGACTAGAAGATTTTGGTTTTAAATTAAGCCACGAGAAGTGTAAATTCGTCATGGAAAGAATTACATACCTCGGACAGGTGATAGACAGTAAAGGCAGGAAACCGGACCCACAGAGAGCCGATGCAATTAAGAACATGCCTGCACCCGACACAGTTGCGAAACTACAATCGTTTCTGGGGTTGGCACAATATTATGCAATCTACATACCTAAAATGTATGATTTAAGAGCCCCCCCTTAACGAATTGTTGAAAAAAGACAAGAAATGGTTTTGGTCAAAAGATTGCGAGACGGCTTTTCAGAAAATAATTAGATCTCGCCTTAGCACATTATGATCCTGAGAAAGAGATCACAAACTTGCGTCAGTTGCCTTCAGGCAACTGACGCAAGTTTGTACGAAGTGGGTGCTGTACTGCTACACAAATATGAAGATGGCACTACTAAACCGATCGCGCACGCGTCGAGGACTCTTCTTCCGGCTGAAGAAAATTATAGCCAGATCGAGAAAGCGACTTTGTCGATTGTGTTCGGGGTTAAAAAAATACCATCGCTTTTTACATGGTAGATCATTTGTACTTCAAACGGACCCTAAACCGTTACTTACAATATTTGGAGGTAAAAAAGGCATTCCTACGCATACAGCTAATCGCTTACAGCGATGGGGTGTAACCCTGCTTAATTACCATTTTAGGATGGAACACGTCAAATCTAAAGAACATGGGCATGCGGATGGATTGTCAAGGCTGATTCCAAAAAATGAAGAAATTTTAGAAGAGACGATGATAGCAGCATTAACTGAGGAAAAAGAAATATCAGGTCTCTTGTTGAATATAATCAGGGAATTGCCGGTAACTTTGGACCAAATAAAAAAAGAAGCGGAAAAAGATCATTTATTGTGAAATTAAGGAACCAGACGAGATGGAACAAAAGACAGAAAAAGGGAACTCATATTTCACCTTTTTCAATTTGCGACAACACGTTGATGTACCAGATAGAATTGTTATACCTCAATCTCTACGTACAGATATGCTGAAAGAATTTCATACCGGTCATCCTGGAATGTCTCGGATGAAATCACTCATGCGTGGTTACGTATACTGGCCAGGAATGGACATGGATATTGAAGGTTTTGTAAGACTATGTAGAGGTTGTCAATTGGCTGCAAGGGCACCTCCGGTCAAAATGAATCCTTGGCCGAAAACAGATTTGCCGTGGGAACGTCTACATATAGACTATGCTGGACCAATTAATGGGTACTATTATTTGATATTGGTGGACTCTTTATGGAAATGGCCTGAGGTAGTCAAGTGCAAGCATCCTACATCTATGAACACCATCAGTGCATTGGATGAAATTTTCAGTCGTTTCGGGGTTCACAGAACATTGGTTAGCGACAATGGTACGGCGTTACACAAGTATGGAATTTAAGGATTTCTGTACTGCCTTAGACATTGAACACATAACTACACCAGTGTGTCATCCCAGGTCGAACGGTCAAGCCGAGAAATTTGTTGACACTTTTAAACGTGCTTTACGTAAAAATAAAGGTATGGACACGGAAGAAAGAACTATTCAGAAGTTCTTAGCAATCTATAGAGTAACTGTTAATGAGAACAACGATGCGAAAATGTCACCGGCGAAATTATGTTCGCAAGGAAAATTTGTTACCCTATCAAAACAAAAAAGTTGCTAAGAAAGAGGAAAAAGTCAACATAAAAAAATACACTTCAGGAGACAAAGTTTTTTTTTAAATTTTAAAAGTAGAAAAAGCTATTGGATGGATGGCATAATCCAGAAAAGGATTGGTAAAGTGGTCTACACGATTAAAAGTAAAAAATTTAAGTGTAAAAGACACATCAATCAGATTAGACCACGATATGGTGAAGAAAGTGAAAAAAACCAAGAAGAAATTCCGATGGAAGTGTTATGCGATGCTTTTAACATGACACGACCCAGTAGTGTATATGAACCTGTATCTCATGGACCAGCCTTACGGGCTGAAAAGCGGAAATTAGCTTCGCCAAAAAAGGATCTAATTGTGACGACTAAAAGAAGTACCACACAGGAGAAAAAAACAGTGGAGCGTTTTAGCCCGGATCCAAAAAAAAAGACGACATTAGAGGCAGAAATTTTCAAAAGGGAGAATTTCAGCTTCGGGGGGAGGTGTTGTGATGATATAACCCAACTTCCCTATTCACGATAATGGACGGACTGGTTGCCGATTAAGTACGACCACAGCGGACAGTCAAAAGGTCTTCGTTTGTTAACACCTATTGAGGTTAGCATACTCCCGACTCTGTCTCTGTATTTGACACACCTACATCCGATTATAAACCTATTATTGAAAACCAACACTCGGGTTACTTTGTTTATTATATCTTGCATGAGATATAACACTATCGATCTCTCGCTATCTAGCTAGCTAGATAGATAGAAAGATATGGCCAGAAGATTGATTTCAAGAAGGAGAGAAAATGTTAACGCTCTGTTTTGTTCTCATTGTACACATTTATATTTAAAAAAATTATCCTTGTACGGCACACTTTGACCCATAAATATATGAAAATAAATTGAAAAATAAAATTTATCACACACACACACACACGCACACACACACACACACATATATATATATATATATATATATATATATATATATATATGTATATGGGCACAAAATTTGGTACGTCATATTATTAAGCCCATTTATATTCAGTAACAAACAAATTAATGTTTATCTATCTATCTATCTATCTATCTATCTATCTATCTATCTATCTATCTATCTATCTATCAATCTATTTAACTAATTAACTATATGATTGTCCGTCACATTTCATGTCTCTGGAGAATTCGTGAGTAAAATTGAATTTGGCGATATATATATATATATATATATATATATATATATATATATATATATATATATAACAAGAGATATTTTCTCCAAAAGAACATATTTATATAGCGATAGCATATATTTATATATATTTGTAGAAATATAATTTAAGCTAGACATCGAAATATCAATTTTTGTCAACAATAACCTAACTTCTCCCACATCTTTACGTCTGCATTCGAATACGTGTTTGTCATAGGAAATGATGTTCATATCATTGTAGATAAAAGATACGTCGTGCGAGGTTTTTGTAGTTTATATTGTTGAAGATTTTGCTTTCATTTAAACGCAATTTTCCACTTAAAAAAAGTTTCTCTTAATCTATTTTTCTTTGACTCTTCTTTATCATAATCTTTTTGTTATTTTCTTTTCTTTCAAAACATTTTCCATACTCCGTTCTTGCGTCCAATGTAAATGTTCGATGAAAAAACATATTCAAATAACGTCGAAACCGACGGTTTTATAGGCATTTCATATATTTCCTTTAAAGCAAACATTGCAATATTTCCATTATAATTAATAGAAGTAGCATTGATATTTTGCTCTTTTTTTATAGTGCGTCGTCGTTTTAGATATTGTGTTTCTTGAGATTATTTTTTTCTTATTGATCTAGGTAATTGCTTTTGTAGTTGTAGTGATACTGTAATTTTCTTCGTAAAGATTTCCGTCTATAAAATTCAAAGATGAAGTAGTCAATTCATTTCACATATTTATATATATATATATATATATATATATATATATATATATATATATATATATATATATATATATATACATATATATATAAATGAGGTAAGGGTAGTGGATAGCGGCTCACACTGAAACGGATCTGAGAGCCGAGTTCGAATTTAAGTCGAATCTAATGCTAATAGTAGCGTTGTGAAAGATATTAATGCATTCTTCTCCTTCCAGCTATGGGTAAATAGCAGGACAGACTAGGGTCTATAGCCTTGGATGGCAACTAGTCTAGGAGAAATGCAACTCTGAATTCAAATCCTGCTGAGGATCATTTGGGGGCCTTGTGGCACATAGTGCCCCAGGTCTCTGTACTCAGGTGTTCTGGTTCTCCACAAAGCCTTTACCACTATAACGAAACCATATCTGATGTTGTGCTGTTCCCTAGAACTGAACGGCTTGACCCTCATACGTCGAATATATATACGTTGAATATATATACGAATATATATATATATATATATATATATATATATATATATATATATATATGTTTATATATATGGTTGTATATATGGTTTATATATATATATATATATATATATATATATATATATATATATATATATATATATATATATATATATGTGTGTGTCTGTGTGTAAGTGTTTGTGGTAACAAATAAATAAATTTACGGAGAGTATATCAGTTTATCAGGATGGTTGATATTAAATCTGATTTCATCTTCATAAATTTTGTGCTATTTAATTACAATAACTACTTGCATTAAAATCGTTTACTTATTGAAATATTCCGTACGATCTGTTCCATTTTATTTTATTTTTAGGCGGTTTTCAATCATTGAATAACTTATCTTTCGTGCTTCTGTAAATGTAATGTATGACAGTGACAGGGAGGTGTAGTAAAGAGTAAAACATGGCTTAGAACTGCAAACATTAGAAAGTATTTAGAGAGCCTAATCTCAAGTGATATGGCGCCTGAAATATGTCACAAAACTCTTTATATTTATTTTATTGTCTTATTATTGTTAATCATATTACTACTATATTTCATTGAATGTCTTGAAGTTTCTGTAGCATTTCAATGCACCTTCCTCACTATTAGAGTTGATAGTAGATACATTCTCATTCGGATGGTATTTATTTTTCCTTCGTATTTCATCTTCTACCATTAAAAAAAATCCTCGCATCTTTCTAGCTCTGAATGTATCACGAATCAGTATAAACACCTCCACAGATGAAAAGATAACTGGAGGCAAGAGATATGGGGCTCTATAGAATGATGCTAAGAATTCCCTTGACGCATATTGTAATGAATGAAGGAGTACTTAATTAAAATGGAAATAAGAATAGACGCTTAGAATGAGGAGGAGAGAACCTACATTTCTGGAACATGTAATATTGATGGATCTCTTGAAGAATATATCTAGCATTTCATATGGAGTGCAAGGGAGACATGTGGGAGAGCTTTGCCAAAGAGCAAATTTTGCTGAAAGCTATAAGAGACGGGTAGCTTTGGAGAGCCATGATGGCCAACAGACTGGAAGGTCAATGCAAATGCTTTAGATTCAAGATACGGCAAACATTTTAGATATGACAAAGCCCAGGTATCTTTTTTTTAGATCTGGTCAACTGAACAGGGATATCATCAGACAGTCGCTTTTCTTTTTGGCTATCATTTGGTTCAGATTTGTGCATTTGATTTACCTCACAAAATTCTGAGAATGTTATGATGTTATTATTTTGGAAATCTTTTGTTTCGTCCAGATAATATTAGTTTGCATAACGGTATACTTTTTGTTTGTCTAATTTACACCGAAACAATTTTCACAATCTTCGATTCAGTTCTAGGATTACTTCTGCGCTAAACAGGCATTCACTTATATATTGAATAGGTGATCCTTTTTTCACCGAGTCATTAGTTAATTTAAAGGAATACTCTCTTACCTCGGGTTATAGTTTCTCCATATTGAGTTTCCCTGAGCCACCATTAATAATCGTTTGACTTTCTACATTGGAATGATGGTTATACAAATAACAATAGTCATGCTATTTCATCTACAATACTTTCGTCTGTCTTTTGGAATGAAAGCCGATTCATTTTGCTTTTAAAGATTCCCGAGGCTACATTTGTAATTGTGTTAGATCTACTGAAAATGCTGTCTCTCATAATCAATCGTTCATGAAGTGGGTTCCGATTTTCCGAGAATTAACATCGTGACTGTCTCAATGATCGACAATACCAGAATGATATGTCGAACAATGATTCGGTGTGAATTTGTGTGTATATAAACCAGACGTGGAGCCCATTAACGATAAGTTTAAAATGTTTACTTAACATCGCATCATTTTGTTGAATATTTATCTACATATTTTAACAACAGTTCAAAACAATGTATTACTCCCCAAAACCCGCCGACTTGTGTAATTCTCGATGATAACGATTTTGTGTCAAGCATTTGTTTATAATTAACTCCTTATCAAGACATAACATTTCGTTAACATTTATTCTCTTGCAAGTAATACTGTTGTTTGAAAATGCTTTATTACTTCAAAATCGCAGCAACTCCGAAAACGATGGCCATGTTAATGTTAATAGGTGTTGTTCTTAGCGCACCCATTACTACAGCGATTAGCACTGCCATTTTGTCCCATAGATTTTTTTCAAATACCTGCCAAGATCCTGGTATACTTCTGTCGTTTCAGTTTCTTTGAAATCTATTCTTAAATCAAATGGACCATCAAATTCAATGATTTGACTCTTACTATTCTCCTTAGACAAAGAGCTATCTGTCTGTCTATCTGTCTGTCTGTCTGTCTGTCTCTCTCTCTCTCTCTCTCTCTCTCTCTATATATATATATATATATATATATATATATATATATTGCCATTGAAAAAACATTGATTAAATCAAAATCAAAAATAAATCAATAAAAAAATAGATAAAAATAAATAAATAAATATATGAGATAAGAAATTGAAATAAATAAAAATAAAATATAAAAATAAATAAAAACATGCAAAATAATTTAACCCAAATAAATAAATAAACAAATAAACGACTTCCGGTAAAATAACCGCCAACGAAGACTACACACAATGCACCACTGACCCGTATATATAAATAGCCGAGACAAATAACAGCACTCGTGGCCTGACGATTGCATCTAGCAAGAAACAGACTGTCGTCTCTAAGTGTTGACTTCTATGTTCACTTTTATATTTACACACCGCCCTATCTCTGATATTGAGCACTTTATCCCATAAATATAGCACATCTTAAGACTATATTTCTTCATATATATATATATATATATATATATATATATATATATATATATATATATATATATATATATATATATATATATATATATATATATGTGTCGTTGTTCGTGATTCACTGACATAAATTGTCTGGTCAGAGAAATCCCTAATATCTCATGACTGTAATCTTCTTCCGCCTCTGCTGTATGTTCATAACACTCAACTTTTATATCGAAGCCAAACTTTCGGCATATCTCCCAAAAAGAGAAAGATGCTCTAATCCAATCATGTTATCGCTTCTACGAATTCTGTGTTCTTGGGACAATCAGCAGGCATGTCGTTAACTGCCTCATCAAGTACCCATAAATCCTGCATTTATTTCCTTTTTGCGATCACCGCTAAGTATTATTATTATTAATAGTAGTAGTAGCTGTTGTAGTAGTAGTAGTAGCAGTAGTAGACGTAAAAAAGTAGTAGTATTATTTAATTTACATTTTTTCTTTCTTCGATTTGTTGATATATGTAATGCATGTATATCTCAAGAAAACATCAAGAGATATACGTCTACTTAAGAAACAGACCAGTATATATGATTTTTTTTATAACAATCAATTTAAAGCAATCTATTTATCGTTCATCTGTAGTTACCTTGTCCAAAAATTTGTCCCGGCTGCTTTGTTCCCAATTTAATCCTAATTCAACAAATTTAATGTAATGTCAATCGGAATCTTCTATCTACTTAATTACTATTTTTTATTGTTCTCTCTCTTATTAAGATGTTATTCTAATATTATTCTAGACTCAGTAAACCGTTGTCTCTGAGTGGGAATTACCTTGCTTGAGATAATATGATTACAATGACTTGGATCTTCAGCGGCAGCAATGGATTTTGCCATTGAAATTCGACCGTTTGAGCAAAATACTATATTATTATTATTATTATTATTATTATTATTATTATTATTATTATTATTATTTTTTTGATTTCTGTCGTTTACACATTTCTTTCCGGTCCTGCCCAAAGACCTAATGTTAGAAATGGAATCATGACACTTTCCCTGATAATATATATATATATATATATATATATATATATATATATATATATATATATATATATATATATATAAGGCCCTTCGTAACGTGTGGGCTGTACTTGCCAGAACAATTTTTTTGTATCTCCTTGAGGCATGGATTTATTATTATTATTATTATTATTATTATTATTATTATTATTATTATTATTGTTGTTGTTGTTAGTAGTAGTAGTATTAATAGCAGTAGTTCTTCATCTTAATAAGATGAGATTTCTTCACTGTATCAACACTAAACTGAATATGTGTTTTTACAATGTCAGCACTGATGCACCTCATTAGAGGCAATCTTCCTGTATTGGCTGAAGTCCATGCAATATGTGATTGTTTTAATACCATTCTTAGCGATGGAATATGTATATAAATAAGCTAGGCCTAGGAATTTCATGTCAAATCCCCTGGTAAGTGGCTAATTTAGATTGATCGTAAATTTTTTTGTGCAATACTTGTAGTATATAGAGACCAACATTTTGATATTTTGAACCTAAATCTTCTGATTAAGTTTCTCTAACCTGGTAATACATTCAATCAAACCGTATAACCTCATCAGACAACATTTCTTATCGTATTAGAGGAAGCTGATAATGCAGTTAGTTATAAGGCAGTAATCAAGATTGCTATTTTTATATAGTTACATGACAATCAAGATTCCATGTGGTGACAAAATATTGTTTTTCGTATTTTATCCAGATTAACAAGAAATCTGAACTTCATAGGCCAACCGTTCTTTATTTTTCAGTGAAGATATCCGGGGTGAAATGTCACAAATCAACCAGGGCATTATTCAGTTATGTCATTCTATTTTTGCAAAACGTACATTGGAATTCTTGGTATTTACCTTCGCGAGAGTCACCTGAACTTGACAGATGTGAAATAGAGGAATTCTTTAAAAGATTTAGTTATGCGAACGACTCAAAGAGAAATTATACACAGTGTTAAGGAAATCACAGATGTGGCTTTAAACTCTACCGAATTTTTAATTGATTCTGCATTCTTATTTCAAGAATGCGGTGAAAATATCAATTTATGCTACAATGGAGAAAATAATGTTTGAAAATAAAATGCTAATGTTTTCTTTTTATTCAGAGAAACGAATCGGAAAATGTCTGGAAATTCATCTCTGAATTTTTTCTTAAAGTGCAATGGATTCAAATATCTAAAAGCAATGGTTAAGAAGACTAGAAAATAAAATGATATACACTTCAAGAACAAATACTATTTTTAACGACGACCATCTTGAATAGAGAAATTTTTGAAGCACAAAATGGCGAAAAGAAAACACGGAAATCTATGGGAAAATAGACATGTATCATTTGTCTTGTTTCAGTAGAACCTTCGGTGTATAAAATGTTTTTATATTTGCAAGGAAGTCTTTTGTAATCTGACAAATGTCGGTATAATGTTGAAGATTCGACGCGACAAAAGATCAGTGAGCTCTGATTAAAAAGTATTTCATGTATTCTGCATTTTTCTCTAAATCTGTCATCTACAGAAGAAAAAAAAACTGTTTCATTCTTTTAAACATATCACCCCATGCAAGGCAATAAACCCACTAAGATGCAAGTGATTACACAGAATAAAAAGGAATGAGAAATCATTATTAAAAACAGGGGACAATCAGGAACAGGATCAAGTATACAGATGATGATGATTGATATAGATTTAAATTGTTGGAGATCAAATTTGGATGGAAAGCAAGAATCCATAAAAGAGTTCAACAAACGAAAAGTGCGACCCACCACTACGAATTCTAGAAGAATAATCGTTTCTCTATACCATTACAGTAAGGATATGTTTCTTCCTAATGGCATATACGGGTGTGGCTGCACAGTCTTCCATATAGCTATTTCCACGACGGTGACATCTTGATATTATCAGTCTCAAAGAGGGATACCAGCATACAGAACGCACTGAGGGAAATTGGTTAGACGGAATCCCTGGGAACCGTCGGTAGTTGTACTAATTTACAAATCATCGTGACCGAGGGTTTGTGCCTAGAGAACGCGCTCTCTCCCAGAATCTGCAACTAAGGACCGCTCAGCATAGCTGCAGTATATACCAAAAGTGGACTCTGTGCGTGTCGAACAGTGCTGAACATTGCTGACCTCGAAGGAATAACTAGCCAACCTATTAGACTGTCATCCTCGGATACGAGTTATTATATAGACGGGATATGTGAACAAAGAGTAAGTTATGTAACTAGAACTTAAAAAAGAGTCATTTCTGTAATACATACTATTAACAGTTTGTCTACTCACAGGATTAAATCCTTGGTATGACGATAAACTACACCCGACAGCAAAACCTCTGTTCAGGAGGTTTTGAGAAGCGTGGAACCACATACTAATTGCTGTTGTCCCCAGGTCCACCGTGACCAGGGGAGGTAGCCCCTGTTAGGGCAAATAGTTAACCCTGAAACTGGTGTCAAAACACTATGATTGTGTAAAAATAGGTTTTATACCAATGATATTTCTTTGTAAAATATTATTACTAGCAAGGAAATTTTGAAGGAAAACATTATTACCAGCAATATATTATTATCAACAATGCATTTTTGAAGGAAAAATATTACCAGCAATACATTTTAGGAAAAAGATATATTACCAGCAATACGTTTTTGAAAAGAATTATTACCAGCTATAAAATTCTTGTCATCATTAAATAACCCATTGAGGTTGATATGACGTAAACCAAACCAAACCAAACCTAGAAAAACTAAGAACGGTAAAGTTAAACAATGAGAAAACAGCCGAATAAGTTTGTGGATATTGATTATAAGAGATACACACACATGCAGACACACCATTTTTTTTCTTCCACCGACTAATATCTTCATGAGTTAAAGAGGCGGACACTACCAGAGAGATAAAAGAATGTCAACTAGAATCTATAAACACACACAAATACAAACACTAAAAAATCATCATATCCAGCTGTCCAATGAAAGCAAGACAACGAAGAACCTAAAGTAACTGAACGTTCTCTTCCATAAATCATTTCCAAATATTTCTAAGGAAGATTAAATATACGCGAAACATTGAATTTATAAATGTTTCCTATTTAAGCAGTTATATCCAGCCGATAAACGTATTTGGGAAGTCGACTCTGGCATCAAAATGCGACATAAAAATACAAGCGTTTGTGGAAGTCATTACTAGCAGACACATTCTGCGACCGCATCACCCCTTACATCTGGCCACCTTACTCGCCAGACTGCAACGCCCTTGATTGATCGACAGTCAAACAAAACTCATTGTAATCCCAAATAGGAACTGAAAGTAAGGATTATGAAGCATTAATCAACTTAAACAAAGACAACGTCCAGAAGAGTTGCAGGTGATTCCGAAATTCTCTGGAGGCCTTTGTGGAAACCAATGGCAACTTTATTAAATAGATGTACTCTTTAGTATTTCAAGATAAGTTGATGTAATTTTTGTAAATATATCTGTTAAAATGAGTGCATTATTTTCCTCTTTGCGTAATGTAGACGACAATTTATCCATCGCATCCTCCAAGTCTATTGAATTATACGACGACATTTATAAACTCTCTGTATACTGCTTATAAATGCACACTAAGTTTGCATGTATATTGGTTTTCTTTAATGAAAAATGTGATCAACATGTTATTTTGCAAGATGATGCGAGTTTTCTCTAAATGAATTAATTTTTTGTTTCCCCCATAGATTTGTATATATATTGAGAAACCGATGGAAATAAACTTAGAAAAATAAAACAAACAATTCTACGATTAATAAATGGATTGGAGGGGGAAAAAACTTTCAACAATTTTACAGAAAGAAATTAAATGGTCACAAGAAAGTCAACGGAAAACTATAACCAAATTAATATTTTGAATCATTACAAAAATATAAAAAATGTTGATAACCACAAATGTTACAAGAGAATTTCAAAACGTAAAGAAACAAAAGAAGTCTTTTAATTTGCTGACACGACAGCTGAATGTCTTCTTACATAATTTACTTTATTCGGACTGTTATCTTCATCTGCATTGCCATATTTACAACGTTTCAGCAGTTTTACGCTCCGGTCTTCTTCAGGTGACTGAAATTTCGAACCGAACCCTTCATGCACTAGGCCATGTCTTTGAGGACAGTAGATAAAGATCCAGTGACTAGACCCAAAGACTTGTGAGTTCAATATCAGGCCACAACAGGGGTGAACACTTGAAGAATTGAGTTAAAGGGAAATAACTGAGACATCCGGAAAATGATGGCACGTGGATCTAGAACAATCTACACCGGTGGACGAAATAAAGGGTTCTGTTGCCGCAAGGTCCGGGGAATAAGATGGATGAGACAGGGTCTCTCAACCAATCCCTGCATGGTATCCAATGCAACAGGCTACTAATGAGATCTGCCATTGTTATAGAGGAAGTGTACACACCTGCGGTTTACAAATGCTGGCGCCTTCTAACTCAGTGCTTGTTGCACACATTACATTTGCTCAGATTACTGGTACGCAACGATGGTTTGGCCTGTTGGTAGAAGCTCATAGCGCATAAACTAGTCTACCAAATACAGAACATGACCTTGCATGGGTGTAGAAGTGGTCCTGCGCTGTGAGATATGAGGTCCCGTGATGATAACCAATGTCTACCACACTTAGAATTATCATAGAGTACCCACATTTCGATACTTGTGAGCAGTCAATTAAATATAGACACGTTCCGGTGCCGAGAAGGTAAGAAGAAACAGGCTCGTTTTTTCTCGTTGGCTCCTGAAACTATGTGGGGTTCAATTTACCTATGCGATGCAGGTGAAGTGACTGTTTCATCAGAAACTTGGCAACGTTTGGCAAGCTCACCACTTTTTGGGCTGTTGTCCTCTTCTATAGCCGCCTTCAAGGCCTGATACACTAGGCCGGCCCCTACTGAATTCATCATAAACGTGCAGATATCCAGACATGAACTTTTAGAACCAATGCCTGGGGTGCGTTTATTCGCATTATACCCGTGTATTTGACATATTAGGCAACTTGATTCGGCGGCGGGCAAGACCACCGTAAAATCAGAAAACAGAAAAAACAGAACACGTTTCTCCGACACTATCATACTTTCTGGCCGCTTCTCGAGAATCTTACTGATATGTATGAGCAACACACCTGAATTGGTCAAGACCAATGCGCCCCATCCCAACTTCTATTCAGGCACTTGGCACCTTTATTTACGTATCGGTGATCATTTCTTCAAACGCGACATAAAAAAGGGCATTTATGGTTACCTTATAATTTGTTAAATCAAATGTAGGAATGTAAATACTGAATAGATTTCAAAAATGTAATATGACGAAATGAGACAAAACATATTTGGAAAGAGTGTAATTGACATAGTACATAAGAAAGATACATACACACATTCACAATATTATAACCGGATCTCTTTGATAATGAATTTTGAAAAAAAGAAATTAGTGGTACATTTCTTATCTTATACTGATATTTTGACAATAAAACCAGGGAAATGCTTATAAAACTCACATCATCTATTGATCTGTAACGATATATATATATATATATTGTGACCTCGCCCCCCCCCCTGGTCGCAGCGTCGACTCTGTCGTTCGATCTCGTTCGCGGCTCCAAGTGTGACGTTCTAACCCTTTGGTTAGATGATTACCAGCCTCGCCGTTCCCAACTCGCTTCCAACGCCTGGTTACTAGGGTAACTGCACTGATCTCCGGTCTGCCTACCCACGTTGTGATTAGATCTTAGACAGAGACGGATCAAACAGGGGTTGGAGCCGTATGCCAGCTGGGTTCAACGGGGTGGTAACACAAGTAAAAAGAAAACTCACGAGGCCAAAAAATTACTGATAAAAAAGGGCAACAACCTTTTTATATCTAAATGTTCGTTACATAAAAATTATTCCTACTTCCCGACCCGTTTTGTGGACTGTGGCACCAAGCTTCTACCATACAACTTAAAGACTTGAGTTGCCTACTCTCTAGAAATTTGCATGTCGGGGTGTGGTTTGTTTTCGACACTGGGCGCTGATCTCTACCAGTCGTTCACGGCTGATTCTTCTCGCCGTCAGTGCGCGAATTGACTTCTTCTCTTCGGCTTGAGTTGACGAGCTTATTCACTTCGGCTTGAGTTGGACGAGCTTATTCACTTCGGCTTGAGTTGGACGAGCTTATTCACTTCGGCTTGAGTTTGATTTCAACTTCTTCTAAGCGCAACCGGTAACTCCTTCTTCGTCCGCCCTGCAACTCTTCTCGTCAAGGTCCGAACTCTTTTCTCTGCCGTCCGGGCCTGAACTCTTCTTTCAAAGTCGTCCAGGGACGACAAAGAGAAGACTCTTCTCTTTGTCGTCCGGGGCTGAACTTTAACTTCTCATCGACTTTCGGGCTGCAGCTCCAACTCGTCTTAGGCTTTCGGGCAATCTTCTTCACTTCGACTTGAGTTGGACGAGCTTATTCACTTCGTGTTCTCTTGGCCGCAAAGGGGCGAATGAACCGGGCCCAACGCCCGCGTTCAAGCTCCCTTGCTGTCCGCGGTCCAACTGCAACTAATTTCTGTCGATTGGGGTCCTGCTTTTATTGACGCCGTAACAAACTGGGGTGGGTCTGTCGGCGCCAGGGTTTTCTTGATAATTCCAAAAGTCGCATTATTTCTGATTTCCCATTATCGCTCTTACTTTCACTCCTACTTCCTTACAGTGCCTCTGTGGGGGAGGCGCACACCCGTTTCCCCTGGTCTCTCGTATGTTAGGTGACCGCTCTCGAGCGTCTTTCCTCCTCCCTCATGTATCATGTGACTGCCCTCGGCCAATGAGACTCTGGTCGGGCGTCTCTCCCTCCTTCGTGACGTCTCCAATCGGGCGTGGTCAATCCGGGGCTTTGTTCTGGGGAAGAAACACCTTGCTAAAAAAAACAAAATCCAAATTGTCCTTTTCGTATACGTGGTATTTGTCAAAATAGCCCGCCGCTAATTAGATGTGACTTCAGGAAGAATTTTGCCGCCTTGTCGGTGCCTTCGGCGAGCCAAAACAATTGCTTTCACCTCTTTCTTTCACTCGAGTCTGTTAATAAAATCTTAATTATCTGAATTGAAAATATCTTCCACTCATCATTTTTTTGGGTGGTCCCTATCTTCAACTCTAGAGCTGGTCAGGATTTGTATACTAATGTTTTTGTTTTCGTATACAATTCCAGCGGTCACTTATCAACTCAATGACACCCTTTTCGTTTGTCACTTATTAATATTTCTCTTTTCCATTGTTCCCAAAATCTTATTGTTTCAGCCAACTTTAACAAACTTCCATCCTACGCGGACACGGAATTAGTTCAAGTGCTTGACCTGATAATTTTGACACTTGATATGTGCCGGTCGAACGTGTGTGTTTTCGCTTACGACCTTGTTTCGTATTATGTTTCTGTCTTTCCTCTTCTTTTTTTTTTTTTTTTTTGTTTTATTTTATTATCTCTAAACTCTATTTCTTCAACCAAATATAACAATTTCTATTTCCTGGATTTCGGTCAGGTACTTTGACCTGATATCTTTTGACACCTGTCTTGTCTTAGTTTTACTTATGACCGGGTTTTGTATTATCTATTCCTCTTTCTTTTCTTTTTATTATTTCTAAACTCTATTCTTTCAAATAACAATTTCTATTTTCGTGAATTTCGGTCAGGTACTTTGGCCTAGATATCTTTTGACACCTGTGTTGTTTTAGTTTTCTTATGACCGGGTTTTGTACTATCTATTTCTCCTTCTCTTTTTCTTTCTTTCTTTCTTTTTTTCTTCCTTCTTCTTTCTTTCGGATCGCCTAAATACAATTAGAGAATTATTCTCAAAACTCAATTATTCTTCGTCTCTAAATAACTAACAACTGGTTAATAAACTGAATAAAAATTAAATCATATTTCTATGAATATCTCTTTTTAGTTTTCTAATAATGCAGGGTGCCACAAAATTACAACTGTATAACGTCTGTTTTTAGTCTGCTAGTACTTTCTAATGTAGATTCAGTCATTCTCGGGCATGGAAATTGTTTTGATTTTAGTAAAATCCAGGTAGTATCAGAGACGAAAAATTAAATGCAAATCGAATTATGTTTTTTTTGTGTTTGTTTTTTTTTAAATGTGTTATTGTTAACGGATAAAAATGTTTGGATCGTGCAGTCACAAAGCTAAGGTTTAATATTTTTTTTAATTTAATTTAAATTTTCATCTCTGATGCTACCTGTATTTTACTAAAAATAAAATAATTTCCATGTGTAAGGATGACTGAATGTACAGTTGAAAGAACTACCAGATTAAAAAAGACTTTATACAGATTGTAATTATTAAAAAGAGGATCATAAGATTTATCGAGTGGTTCGTAGGTTAATGCAACTTTAAAATTTTGTTTGCGAACTGATTTCGCTATTTTATATCATTAACTTTACTAATCTACTTTTTATATGAATATTATTATCATTATAATATATAATATATCATGTTTGTGATCCTGGAATACATTTCTAATTTCCTCGTATTTGATAGGAAAATCAACATTGTTTGTGGATTACGTCCTTAAACCTTTGTAGAATTATTCAAATGTAGAATCCTACTGATACGCCGTAGAGATTTCAGAATAAGAGAAACAATGTCACCTATGAACATGAGGGAATAGTTATTGTCATTATCTGAATATATGTATATGGTCTTGGTCTACAGAGCATGAAGCCATTACTGGATAGGATAGCAAATATATGGATAATAGGTGTCTTGGTTGGGTGCAAGATAATATTTTCTGTCAACACTTGGCGATGTTTAGAACGTAATATTACGAATGTTCAGAATCTGTAAAGAGTAAAGTCGATTTTTTTTTGAGCGATTAATGTTTAATCAGTTCGATAAGGGCTCCACTGAATTTAAATTTGGGACGCATCCAAGGAACGTGAAGGTAGTAGCCGGGATTCTTCTGGATGCGAGATATTCTCCAATACACGACTCTTAAATTAACACGATTATCATCACGAAACAAAATTTATCTACTTCACGCTTCTACTGAATTATTAACAGAAACAGATATATCGGAGAGAAAAGCGAAATCTTTCTTTTATCATGGAGTGCACAGCATATGTATAAGTAATACAAAATCAGGGTACACTGTACGCACAATCACTGGAGATTAATAATGTTTTATCAATAATTTTCATTTTTTACTAATGTCCCGGGGAATGTTCTCTCTGCAACGCGTCATATGACAACTTATGGTTTGGAAAAATCTTCATTTAATCCAGCTAAAATTCTATATAGTCCGTAAAGAGAGATTTCCCTCAATTTATGAAAAACCTTCGACAAATATTGAAATCACATATCTCAAAAGTAAAGTAAGTAGAGAGAGAACCGTGTTAATTTCCGCTGATGACTTGGAAATAATTTGTTGAGAAAAGACTGTCTCTGACAAATTTACCTGAATTATCGAAGGGCAGTATAATATCTTATTGTTACCACTGTATTTAGAAGCAGAGAATCTACAAAATGAGTCTGTTATCTCGCGTGATACAGATTCAACTTTAGTCATATATTTGCTAATTGGTCCCTAGAAGAGTGTGGTGAGGGCTGGTGAAATAAGTCACGATTTCACATGCCTAGGGTTGATTACAGTGCTGAAGAGGCAATAAGTTTATGGAACACAGATTCAACGTTAAAAATGATGAGGGTTTCATAATTCCCTGGGGGATTTTCAACTTGCCTGGGTTTCGTGAGCTTGTCTGCCTAAATATCTCATTGACAAATTACCACTACATTGCGCTGCTTTGTGACCATTTTTACTTCATCATGTCCACCATGTGACACAACAGGATATTTCATTAGAATAAAGCTTCGACATATTGGCCCAATTTACTCAGATATTCTTTCACGGAAATTCGCGCAATTTTCAAGGAAATGTGAACCTACACGAGCATTTTTGGGATGGGCTGGATAGTTTTATTCCCATGAACGTTGATATACTTTCGAATATATCTCAAATATCTTCATAAATGTGAGTTGCATTTTATTAACTTTTCTAACATTATTTTCATTTCTTTATTCAACCTACAAATAATATTTAATTCTATTTTTCTTTCTTCAGACAGGGTTTAGTTTCTTTTTCATTGTATTCTTTATAAAATGATGTGTTTGCGAGCGACCAAAGATAAATCTCTGAAGTTAATTATCTTTAGTAGTTGGTCGACTTTCGCAACTCATATGTCATGGAGAGAAACATACGTAATAAAGCTATATTACGGAAAAATGTTAACTGCGTGCAGATATATTCCAGCCCATTTCACTTGTAATTAAAAAAAATAAAAAAACGAGCTTAATGTGTTTTAAATCTTTACGAAAATTAAGGGGCGAGTAAATTTTCCACAAACGTACAATAATGATTTTTGTCACGAAGAAGTGCATTCGTAATTATTATAAACAAATCAAAAGATTATGTCAGAGGAAATGTCAAAAAGCTCTCAATGAACTAAAGCATGATTTTCAAAATGATTATCGTATGAAATCACACTGTATTTCTTATTTTTTATTTCTATCTATCTATCGATCTAGCTGTCACTTACTATCTATCTATCTTTCTCAGTCTGTTCTCTATCTATCTATCTATCTATCTATCTATCTATCTATATATATATATATATATATATATATATATATATATATGTGTGTGTGTGTGTGTGTGTGTCTCCGTCTCTATCTATCTATCTATCTATCTATCTATCTATCTATCTATCTATCTATCCCAGTTTGTTACTATCTATCTATCTATCTATCTATCTATCTATCTATCTATCTCAGTTTGTTACTATCTATCTATGTCAGTCAGTTTGTTACTATCTATCTATCTATCTATCTATCTATCTATCTCAGCCTGTTGCTATCTATCTATCTAGAGAGAGAGAGAGAGAGATAGAGTGAGAGAGAGAGAGAGAAAGAGAGAGAGGAACAGACAGAAAGAAAGAGTCAATTCATTTTTCAAAATGAAAACGACTTGAAAATTCACACAGAAGCTACTTGAGTTTCGTCGTTTTCCAACTACTCAGGCTGATTGGAAGAAAATCGTGACCCACAATCCATTTTGTATAGTTGACAAATTAAAACGTCAAATTTCGATATATATATATATACTTACTTAATATCGGGACTGTCAGCAATATAGAACGGCCTTCAAAGATCAATGGTTTAAAGTGGCTTTGAGAAAATGAACTCTATGTGGTGGTGAAGAGCACACTTGTTCAAAACACGTGCAGTATCTCTACAAAATCCCAAACAAAAAACAGTACCAAATGACTGAAACCACATCATTTAAGAACTTTCAACAATTGCAACAGTTAAAATGTATTGCACGTGTAACTCGAAGAGAAAATAATAACATAATAAAGATGAAAATGTTCCACAGTTCAAATAAAATATTAGGAAGAAAATTCCCATCAGTAATGAAAAGAGCAATAATAGCTAATGGACATGAGAAACCAAAATCACTAAAAAATATTTTAAGATACATTAAAACCGAAAAAAAAATTGCTCGATCAATGAATGCCGATTTTTTAGTTATACTACCATTACGATTGACACGCAGTTAATAGGTGAAATTTTATCTGAAGTTTTCATTGTATAATATTCAGTCTACGTTTTTAATATTTTTCACTGAATGAAGTGAATTAACAAATAAATACTTGTGTAGATAGAGGTGGCTTTGATTCTGATATTTGATCATAATCTGGGAAAAGGGTTGTACTGAGACCATTTCAGAACCCTGCCATATAATATTAGATATTTCTTTCTTTCAGCACGATTCGAATGGTGCATGCTTAGACATCAAAACTATTTCAATTTTTTCTGGCAAAATGACAAACATTCGATTACAGTCGGTAACTTTTAGATTTTCTAACAATTCTCCAATTAATTTCAAGGGAGGATTATTTTCTGATTCTCTTCGTTAATTCTATATTCCCTGCCTTATTAACGGGGCTAAACTATTACAATTTTAACACATTTCCGTCCACATTATTTGTTTTTAATATCCATGGTTGAAAGGAATTTCAATCAAACTTACATAATATTGGTCTCCGAGGTTTTCAAATTACACAGGTGTTATATATAAAGGTCATCCGTCAAACATTTGAAGATATTGAAATTATGCACGCAAATAACAGTCGCATATCTAGCCACGCTGATTAGATATGATACAGCGAAAAGAGTCTATGAATATATATATATATATATATATATATATATATATATATATATATATATATATATATATATATATATATATATATATATATATATATATATATATATATATATATATATATATATATATATATATATATATATATATATATGCATGTCTGTGTCATGAGTTCACAGTTTTATATATATATATATATATATATATATATATATATATATATATATATATATATATATATATATATATATATATATATATATATATATATATATATATTTATATATATATATATATATATATATGAATAAAAATGACAATAGGAAAACTGGTAATTGCTGACGCATTTCGTCCAATGTGTGCTTTGATAAAGTCCACTTTTGTTAGTTAGTTGTTTACTCGTATCGGGGTTTTTTCTTCGGGCTTCAAACCTGTATCTGTGTGATTTTTTTCGACAGACTTTCATGTTTGTAGCTCTTTCTTTTTTTAAACTTTTTTCCCTCGAGATTGATTTGATTATTGCCCAATCAAAAATTCGAGGGTTTTTCAGAAACGAGTATAGTTATCTATACTTGTATTTATATATTTATATATTTATATATATATATATATATATATATATATATATATATATATATATATATATATATGTATGTATGTATATGTATATATAACCATGAATCTAAAGACACAGGCAATATATGTAGTGCACCTGGTCTCTGTATTCGGGCCTTCAAAAGTGTGGATGGTCCTGCACGAAACCTTCACCACTATAATCGAATCTCATGTGCCGGTTTCGGGCTGTCAGTTTCCCTGAAACTGATCTGCTTGAGGGTAAATCGATTTATATTATATATATATATATATATATATATATATATATATATATATATATATATATATATATATGTGGTAGTGATATATGGATGTGCTGAGAGATGTTTTCCTATCCCTCCATTTCACTTGAGACTGTCAAATCCATTTCCATTATTTATATCGTGCGTGTGTGCATGTCCCCGTTAGCTTACACGTGTATATGTATATTCCTTCCCATATTTACATATTCTCTCATACACATTTCCTTCCTCGCTCTCTCTCTCTCTTTCTCTGTCTGTGCCTCTGTCTCTCTCTCTCTCTCTCTCTCTATATATATATATATATATATATATATATATATATATATATATATATATATATATGCATGTATATGAATGTATGTTTATATATATATATATATATATATATATATATATATATATATAATCTCTTCACCGTTTAACTACTACATAATGTAAATTAATTATTCCCGTTTTCTTCGTCCTTCAAGTTGTTTACCGTAAGAGAATAACATGCGTAAGCATATTAGTATAATCTGAAATCAGAAGAAAATCTCTAACTGACCATTCAGCCACGTCTCAGACTTGGCAATTAAATATTCATCACTAATACATCATCTCATGTCGTAATCTCATGGAATGGACTCTTTTGCTTTTTTTTTTTTTGCAAGTAAGTAACGGAAACAACTGAGACCTTTGCTAGCTGAGAGAATCGTTTTTCCCTATATTCTAGATCCGTAAGCTCTCAACATATTCTGCCTTCCTGAGATTTGTTCATTTCTAACGTTTCAATATATGTCTTATATATATTATATATATATATATATATATATATATATATGTGTGTGTGTGTGTGTGTGTGTGTGTGTGTGTGTGTTTAAATAAATAAAAATGAATGAATATATATATATATATATGTCTAAATAAATAAATAAATAAATATATATATATATAGATATAGCGAGAGAGATCTTCAATCATGTTTGTTTGGTCGGATAATATTAAAATATGTCTATTTATTTTTTATTGTAATTCTCTCGAATGCTCTGATCGCCTTCTTAATGTTGACAAAATTCTTTAAGGAAGGTGCTGTAGGTTTTTTTTTTCATTTTGTATTATTTTTGTTTTTATTTTCCAATTACTTCCATTCTCATCAAAGGTCATCTTCAGGGGTGAATTGTTAAGACAAAAAAATGAATGTAACTGATATTTGTGATTATTTTTGAAACACGCATAAATGCACTGTGCGATAATTATTTTAATCAAGCATGAACGCCATTTTTATATTCAATTTATAATTAACTGTTAAAGCAATAATGTTTTTCATGTTTTTTTTTTCTCTAGGGGTGGGGGTTACTCTGATTATAATTTTAAACATTTAAAAAATGCTATTTTAAATATTTGAAAATTTTGTTGCTATACTCAAAACTAACCTTATTTGCTGTTTGTCGTTTGATCCTTATATAAAAAGGCCTTGAGAATTTGAATTCTTTTTTTTTATTTTTATAGTACAGTATAACACTTGTTATCAATAAGTATCTTTTTCTATAATGTGAAGGTGGACAGGAATGTACGATACATCTTGTAACCGACATACGTAGTGTGAACGTGCTTGATAATGTAGTTGCCGTGAAGCCAAAATATAGATTTACATTTTTTGACGGAAAATAATTATTGCGGCTGTTTAAATTTACAGTAATAAATTTAGTATAGTTTATGATTATTTTTTTTTACTCTAATCAGTGGGAAATACACTAGCCTTTATGTCCAAATGATTCAACCAGACATGTTTGAATGGAAAAATCGTGCCTAAACACACACACACACGTGTGTGTGTGTGTGTGTGTGTGTGTACGTGTCCAGGTTTGTACCCGAAACGTAAACTACATTAATTGTTTAATTATTTTCACCGAACTGGTAAAAATTATTTCTATAAAAAACAGGGCTAGAAAATCAAACACGTAAGTTCATAGCGATAATAAATAATGTCGATAAAAAGTCATTCGAAATATATATATATATATATATATATATATATATATATATATATATATATATATATATATATTTGTGTGTGCGTGTATGTATTAATGGATTTCATTTTAATCTGACATTTTATTACTTCAAGCGTTATTTTAATGGATATCCGTATTTAAGTAAGAGCCAACAAACCCCAAAACAAAAAGTGCGCATGCGGAAAATGAAAACATTAGAAACCCTGTATATTATGATCTGATTCGGAATATAAAAATCTCATCCATTGTACAATATGAAGAATCGTTTGCCTGGCACCATTGTCGATCAATGCCACATTCAGGTCTGTCAGATTCTGCCATTGAACACATCCAACATCCTCCTGTCGTTGTTTTCATTGCAATCCAAATATGGAATTGCTTCAGGGTATTATGCTCTGCTCATGTGTAAACCGTGTATTAGTCCAAGGGCCACATATGGTTTTGAATTCAGTGTTGAACTTCTTTTAGACTTATTGCCAACCACAGATGGATAGTCCAATTTGCACAGCTCTTTAAAATATACCTGGAAGGGTGAAGAAGTGACAGATGCATATTAACATAAAAGTATTTCCGCTTAAATGAATGTAACGAACTTGACGGGAATTCGATCTCGGTCCTCCTATTTCCATTTCTGATGATTCAATATACAACTCCCACAACCACAACATAAAATAAGCCCGCTGAAACTACTACTACTACTACTACTACTACTACTACTAATAATAATAATAATAATAATAATAATAATAATAGAAATTGGTATGAACACCATCCAAGCCCGGTTTTGGATGCAGGACCTCTAACAGTTTTATGGGTATTTACAATACACCCAATCATAGCAATCAAATCCAATCGCCCAAACATCGTGATCTGAAATTACAGAGACAAAATGTGCCTTCTTTTTGACATTAAAATCCCTGCAGACTGCTATGAAGATTTTCAAAAAACTATTAAAATACAAGGAACTGGAAATGGAAATCAAAAAATTGTCTCATGTGAACATCAACATTTACAGTTGGAGTTGGACGCCTCGGGTTGATTAGAAAAGATTCTAATAGACTAATTGAAGGGATTCCTGGTAGACGATACCTTAAAGAAATACAAATAATGTTCTCATAAGTACAGCCTGTCGGAGTTACCTCCTCCTTCCATCCTTGAACCTGCAGAGGAACAGGGTCATTCCGACCTTGACCCCTCATTCATGCTCCTTACACCCTCTTAACACGTCTGAGGGACCAGCAAAGTTAGGCTATATTACAAAAGTTGTAATATACATCTAGTCATTTTTAGACCATAGTTATCTTTGGCTAACCTCGTAGCATTTTATTATAGACACTTTTCGGTTAGCCAATTTCTCTTGCTGGTCCCCGCGTCATAAGACAGTGATTTCTCCCCTAAGGAGGCTGTCGGCGCCCTTGTGGCTGTCGGCGGCCGATTTTCTTATCATCTCTCAGTTGCGTCTCTGTCCTTGGACAGAGTGCGCTCAAGGGAACTTCTCTGTCAAAGGACGGAGGGGCAACTGAGAAAATTATACTGAAGAGGGTGCCCAGCCCTGGGGAACAGCTGCCCGAGGCCGCGCCCTCCCATTGCACAAAGGGGGGGGATCGGTGCTCGCACCGAGGCCAGCGCAACCGAAAATTTTGTCCCTGCCCGGGTGGAATTATTAAATACCAACATCTTGGTGGGGAACGAGTAAATACCGAGGCTGTCGGCGGCCGCAACGGTCGTCTACATTAGGCAGGCCTTCATTGGAAGGGCGCCTGGAAATTAAGTTACGCTCCATTTTCTTTTGTCTGCCAACTTGACGAAGTTGGGAACTTTCTCTCTCTCTCTCTTCCTTCCAAACACGTCAAGTTGGCATCCCGGCTATGACAAACAACGTTGGCAACACGAACTGCTGCAACAAGTTGGCATCCCGGCTATGACAAACAACGTTGGCAACACGAACTGCTGCAACAAGTTGGCACAATGACAAACAACGAGTTGGCAACGAACTGCTGCAACAAGTTGGCATCCTGGCAATGACAAACAACGAGTTGGCAACACGAACTACAGCAACAAGTTGGCTTCAACAACCAACAAAGACCATCCTGGCATCCTCAACATCAACAGCGATCATCTGGCAACAACCCACATCAGCTTTGATTAGCAAAGCCTCGACCATCATGCACTAAAACTTCTACGTGTGCTCTTCTGCAGTATCCAGCTCCTCCTGCAGCTACCGGCTCGCTCCTGCAGACTAATTGAAGTTTCCAGCTCCTCTGCAGCATCCGGTTCCTCCTGCATCATCCAGCTCACTCCTGCAGCTACCCTCCTGCAAAGTTCCAGCTCACTCCTGCAATCCGGTTACAAATAATGTTTCTCAGTTTCCGGCTCACTCCTGCAGCATCCAGTACACCTCCACAGTTTCCGACCATCTTCATTTCCTTTTCCTTTTAGAATAAAATATCATATATATCAATGTTCTGTCGTCCATAAAATATTTAATGTCTTTTTGAAGACCTCGTTCACCCCTTTCCGTGAAATCAGGAAGAAAATAAAAAATAATATGATTTTTATTTCAGAAATCAAAGAAATTTTGTTAATTAATATTTATTATTTTCTATATATTAATTCGTATGTAAATATATACGTTATGTGTCACAGATTTTGAGAACCAGAAGGAAGAGAGAACGACATAAAGAATAAAATAGAAAGCGAAAGAGAGAGAATGTAGAGAGACAAAAGAGAGTATAAAAGAGAGTGGGGTTGGTGCGGTAATCTAAGATAAAATCAGTCGTTTGTAGTGTCGGCTGAAATCATGTTTCGGGAACTAACGATCCTTTCACGACAAATTCAACCCTGATATAAAACTGATATTTTTAAATTAAAATCGTACATTAATAATGTTCATCATTTTGTAATACAATCAAAATAGATGATGTTTTTCATATCAAAAATTCTATTAAATGCAGACAGTTCTAAGCGGCCAAGAGTGAAACAGAAAAGAGAGAATTGGAGAGAAAAGAGAAAAATATAGAGGAACTTAGACAAAAAGAATGAGAGTGTAGCACAGCGCGCGATTGGATGGGGCATTTTCGATAAAGGCAGTTGTTTGTACTGATTGCTAAATCATGTTTCCTTACCTAACGATCTGTTGAGGATATTTCAGTATTTTTAGAGAAATTATATCACTTTTCTTATAATTATGTAGGAATGGTCATGGCTCGGAAAGTACATAGGACATCATTAAAAAGAAATATTAGTAAATCCGTTTAGTTGGAACTGGTCTGGCGATTAGTAATAATAACAATTAAAAACAAAAACAGGTGCTATCTTATAGACATGGCCGTCCATAAAAATTATTCTTTAAAATAAATGATATGTATGGTTTGGTTTGGTTTACGACATATCAAACCTTATGGGTTATATAATTTTTATTAGTGGTAATATTCTTTCCAAAAAAATGTATTGGTGCAACTTTTTTTTTTTTTTTTAAGTATAACTAGTATTTTTATTTTTTCGAAAATATATTAATGGTAATAATTTTTTTTCAAAAATTTATTGCTGGTAATAATTTCTTACAAAAATATATTCCTGGTATAAAAACCTATTTTTACACTTTCATAGTGTTTTTATACCAATTTGGGGGTTAACTATTTGACTATATCTGCGACCCTAACAAGTGCTACCATCCCGGGTCAGGGTGCACCTGGTAATACCAACAATTAAGAGGTGGTTCCACACTCCTCAAAACCTCCTTGATGTCAGATGTAGTTTATCGGCTTAACCAAAACGCGGATGTAATTTATCGTCTTACCAAGGACGCGGATATGGTTTATCGTCTTACCCAGGACGCGGATGTAGATTATCATCTTACCCAGGAGGCTGATATGGTTCATCGTCTTACCCAGGAAGCGGATGTAGATTATTATCTTACCCAGGAGGCGGATATGGTTTATCGTCTTACCCAGCACGCGGATGTAGATTATCATCTTACCCAGGAGGCGGATATGGTTTATCGTCTTACCCAGGACGCGGATGTAGATTATCATCTTACCCAGGAGGCGGATATGGTTTATCGTCTTACCCAGGACGCGGATGTAGATTATCATCTTACCCAGGAGGCGGATATGGTTTATCGTCTTACCCAGGACGCGGATGTAGATTATCATCTTACCCAGGAGGCGGATATGGTTTATCGTCTTACCCAGGACGCGGATATAATCATCTTACCCAGGAGGCGGATAATGTTTATCGTCTTACCCAGGTGGCGGATGTGGTCTATCGTTTACCCAGGTCGAGGATATACTATATTGTCACGCCTAGGACATACATTAAAATAAATGAACAAACTTTCAAAATAAAAGTACCTGAATATAAAATTGCAAGAATGACCAGGTGATATGTCCCGGAAATGGATATATTTGCTCGAAGTAGCGAAGTGGTTTAGGCTACTGTAACCGAGTAGAACAATCTAGAAGGTAGCAGTAATGGAACTGGTACTCGTCGTAGTCGCAGTCAATAGGTGTAGGCAATAGACGTAGACCAATAAGATATCCAATGACGTAGTCCAATGGGCTTCGTCGTCCTGTACCTCTACATCAGTCTGTATTTATGGCTGACATCATCCAATCATATTCCTGTGAGGGGGAACATAGGTGTATCCATATTCATTACATCACCAGGTATAATAGGAATATTTAGAATAAATGAATAAAATAGTCACATAAAGAAATTCTCCGGAAAAAAAAAATCCATCTGAGATACAAATGTTTGTGCTGCTGTACAGCTACAACATACACAGAATAAAGATTTCTATATCTTATATGCTTACGGCAAAATCACGTTGGATCATCGGTTCTGGAATGATCACTCAAGTTGAGCCTGCAAGTACCTAAATGGTGACAGCTTTGTAATATTAGCTGCTGTAAACTTGAATGTGACAGTAGAGTAAAGGATAAAGGTTCGAAATTGTTAATCGGTGGGCCGAGTTCCAATTCCAGTTTGGATCGTTTTAGTCACTTACGCACAACTACACCTAGGAAAGGTATGAATCCACGTCCTCTCTCCCACCAGCTATGGGTTAATTGATAAAATAAACCATTATTATCTTAAAAAATAACATAAAATTGCGTATAAAATATTTACATTTCGGTATTAAATAACGCATAGAGATTGATATGCTGCTAATAATAATAATAATAATAATAATAATAATAATAATAATAATGAAAACATAAAACTCAACCAATCTATGAATTAACTCAATTTAAAAAAAAATACGTTTCTTCACAGGCCTCACTTGAAAAATTATGTCTCGCGTAAGGGGTTGTTTCAAAGATCAATTCAGAAAACCTGAATAATTATAATAATAATAATAATAATAATAATAATGGATTCAATTTTTGAAACAGTTTTTACAAAATCATATATGATATTGAATACAGCCTGTTGGAGAAAAGAAAAAGAAATACTGTTTTATTTTAAATTACGAAATAGTAATGGCAATATTAGCCGTTTCCTTCTAAGGAAACGTTCCGTATTCATTGAACGAGAAGGCAGTTCTGCCGTCCATTGAAACTTATAAAATCTTTCGTTTAAAACAACGTTTCACGATAATCAGTTCCTCAAGTGTAATACTTGCAATGATTCTTTCCAATATTGACTGGGTTTCCATCCTAACCTTTTGTTTTAAGATTCGTGGAACGTCAACATCTGTGCTATATCATTGTTTATTTTTCGAGTTACACGTGTTATCCATTTTAGATGTTGCTGTTTTTGAAAATCCTCATGTGATGTGTTTCTTTTTTTTTTATTTGCTATACTTCTTGGTTTGTCATGGAAAGGTGACTTGAAAATAAACATCGTGCCACCAACAAATATCAGATTCTGTGAATAATAATAATAATAATAATAATAATAATACATACATACATACATACATACATACGAGAAGAAGAAGAAGAAGATTTCCGTTTTTAAGCTTCATATTAGGTGTGATGAGAAAACAAGTTTGGCCTAGGCATTTCCACCAGTAACAAATTGAATGCTAAAGAAACGCAAGTGGCTCAAAAACAGAAGTTTGGCCATGCTTCGTGTAGTGTATTAATTCGCCCCTGAGATGTTTTGGAAATAAACTTTGCTCGCGATGAACTAGAGAAAGATATGAAATAGAGAGAGATATGTTTATATCATGACATCAACGTGAAATACTTAACTATCTCGATCACTGGGCAAGCCACAAATCCAATTTTCCTTAAGTAAAAGATCTGTCAATAATTGCTGGACGTTAATTCACTACAGGACTTCGATTAAGCAATTTTTACTTGCGAAATCTTTGTGCCATAGCGTGATGTTTTAAATTAGGTTAACTCCAGTGACAATATTTTCGGAAGATAGCGGTAGACCAGCTCGTGTTGAAATCAAATAAGAAAAGACGCACATACACACGGTCATGAATAAATATAACTAGATTAAATTTTATCTGTGTTCACGAACCTGTGTACAGGTCATGAAGCAGTGGGCGATAATTACTGTCTTTTGTGAAATTATTTAATTTTCGTCGTATTTCTTTCCTGATCTCTCTTTTTTTTTAAACATAGCGTGCTATATCTAAACAACAACTGACAAGATTTATTAAAAATATAACCTTATACATTTGACATATTATCCCATCAATGACAAAAAAAAATATTAGGATGAGTCATAAGCTTGATTTGGTTTGTTTAACGGCACATCAAATCCTTATGGGTCATTCAATGCCAAAGCTTTATTTTCTTGTCAAATTTGGTAATCATTCTAATAATGTATTGCTGGAAATTTTATTGATATTTAATGCGAAAATGTATTAGTGGTACCTTTTTCCAAATTATTTTTATATTTCCATATTTAAACCACAGTTTTGAGTTTCAATACTTGCCCGAAGCTAATCCCGTAATAGGCGCTACCAACTTGTGTCAGAATGTACTTGGGAACATCAGCAATTAAGAGGTGGTTCTATGCTTCTCAAAACCTACAGTTCAAAGGCCTTGCTTTCGGAGTTTGTTTCGCGTCATAACCAGGAAAACTGAGTCTTAAATAATTTGTATTTTGAGAAACCAAGTGTAATCATGACTATGTCATCTTAACTAACCGCTCCTATAATGTATTAGTTAATGTGATGAATATGAATTAAATACGACAATGTTTAAGGATAAAGGCACGAGTGGATAAAGGAAAAATCTGCACAACAGGCCACAAAACCTGATCTCCATATAAGAAAGGCTAAGTTTTTACACGTAGTGGGACTGCTGGAGTATTATTCATTTAGAATTGTTTGTGAAGTAAGATGGCCGTTATTAAGTATAACTCAAGACTTCAACATAACACAGTATTTAATTACAACTGCAAGTAAATACTTAACGAAAATAAACAAAAATCAACTAAAATAATTAAACAGTTCAGTGAATACCTTGTTAGTAGCGCGAATCGGCTTAACGTTCGATATATCCTAAATTAAATCCCAAATCAAAGGCGCACAATAATTAAAACTAGTTCGACTGGATAGTTCCACTCAATAATCACTCCTGTCAGTAGCCTGACAACGCTAATTATAAACCTGGCGGAAAACATATTGATAAAGCCAGAGTATCACGCTCGAACCTTGGTGTCGGTAGTTAATCATTTTCTTACTATATAACAAACTGTAAAAATGCAATGAAGCAACAAATGTCGGTTTATAAGTGAAACAGCTGCAATGTGTCCGAATGTGAATGATGGAAATGTGCTCTACGGCAGTCTGTACAAAAAAATGTTGTTTTTGTCCATGGCAACGCAAGGGCACGTATAAAAAGAATAAAAGAGACAACAATTTTGGAACTCGTTTGTTTTCTTCTGCCTCACCCGCCATATTAACTTGATGTTGTATGCCCGGTTATTTATTACCTTTTTGATCACTGCAAAATACTTTTCTCTAACAAGATTCAATAGTTTATCGACAAAGCTTCAAGTGAAAACCTGCGAAATTTGACTCCAAATGTATCGAAGACTTAGCTAGTAAGTGGCAACAATCATTGTAAATATAATTTAATAGAATGTACATTATTTGTTTAACAATAATTTCGATATGCACAAACAGAGAATGTGTTTGACAAAAGCTAATATTTATCTTTATTAACCGTATACAAGTTTTTCAATGTTGTTATATACTTAACTTAGTTCAGCTACGTAGAAGAGGACAAGTACCCGGAGAGGACCATATGACTACAGAAAAGTAACGGTAAAGTTGATCAACTCTGGAAAAATTACCGGATACTAAGTGTCACAAATCATTTATTGTTCTTTAGGGTGTTTGTGTTACTTTCCCCGTCGCCGTTGGATCCCAAAGATACAGCAAATTTTGTCTCAGAGAAAAAGACGATTTCGTTTTCTTACCAGTTTGTATTAGAAGAGAGGAATAGACGTGGGAGATTCAATTATAAGAGGCATTTGGATGACGTCATGGGAACGCATGTCGCTCTTTAGGTTAGCGCCTCTCACCGTCTTGTAGTCTTAGACCGTGTCCTGAATCCGGGTGTGGCAAGTGTATTCTTGCAGTCTTCTGTTGAAATCGCGCGATTTTGTACTTATATCCAAACCCCAGACAAAGGCAATTTTTCACTGTCAGAATACTACCCGCACGAATGATTCTGGCCAATCACCTGACAATTCTGGCCCTAGCCTTCGTATTCTGTAACATTTGCATATTTCGTCTCTATGGACTATGAGTTAACTAACCGAGACGTAATCAAAATTGATAGTATAAAAGTCTATATTTAGTTTATTATCCTTCTAAATTGGATCGTTTATAGTCTATTTCAGAGTTTCAATGGAAAACGCAAAAGAATTATAAGTTTGCTCATGAGCTTTCAGTTGAGAACTGAACTCAATGTACCACCACTAATAGCAATCGTGTTAATATTTCCTTTTAATCACATTTTACAGGTAATCAAAATAGAGTTTGAATGTCAATAGAAAACGAGTATAAAGTGGTTAGCACAAATGATGAAACCCAAATATTATGCAAAGAGGTACTTGCTTTTTGTGTGGTGGAATATGAAAATAGTCAGTTTTTGTTGCCAAGAACTGTTATTCTATTGAACTGAATTGCATCTTATCAGAAAGGCTATACATATTTTTTTTAATATGATTTATGGAGAATGTCATCACTTTTATTTTCAATGGTAGAATAGCCATTCTTCCTTAAAATTGCAATATAGAACAAATGTGGATGATTTGACTCCGTAGAACGTATTTGACAAATCCTCGCTATAATGGTCTGAACTGGTAGAACAAATCTGACAATAATTTTGTTATTGTGAAATCCAAAATTCGCAGGAAGTAAAATCTAAAGGGAAGAAGAGCTGATAGTGTTGGATTCCAAACTATTTCATCGCCAAAACTTCTACTATGTGAACATTGTACTTATTCAGTTTTTGTTAATGCAACGACAAGATATGTGTTTACTAGCAACGAAAACTAAGCTCTCTAATTTGGATTATCCAGGATTGGATGACTGCCTATGTACGAAAATACATTCCTATTTACAAAACACAGTTTATTCTTGGCAGAAAGTCTCATATATTCGCACCAATTGAAGTTCGGATAATATAACAATGACGTAAAGTGGATATTACACTGGTTTGAGGCTACCCAAATAGCTTTCATTGTTTTAATATCATAGCTAGTGTATGATTGCAGACTGTTAATAAATATTATTTGTTCAAATTAACGTTATTTACGTTCATTGCGGATTCGTGATTTTGCACTTAAAAATTATTTTAATATATTAAATACATCTTAATAGTCGTCATTCGAATTAAAAAGATCAATATCTTAGAGGCAGACTCAACATTCGACTGCAATGGTTAATCGAATCCCTCAAGTATTCGTTTACAGAGCATTCATTTTAATAATTGTCAATTTACCTACAGAGTCGAGAAAGATCGTAAATTACATGAGATTAACAATAATGCCCTGTCATCATTCACCATCCGCAGATGGACGAGAGGGAAATGAAAGCATGCTTTTACAAATTAGATAAACAAACACAGTGAATCGCTCCTTCTCTCTCTCTTTCTCTCTCTCTCTCTCTCTCTGCTTCTATATCTTACTGCTTTTCTCTAATGAGATCGCCTGCATAAGCTAACAGCCTGAAATCACTTGTAAGCATTGCCGTTCACACATTGCCAGCCTCTCAGGAAATGACGGCAAATGTAAACCGCCTTTCTTGGCTAACATTGTCGATAGAAAGAAATTTCACAAGGACATAATTTCCTGTTAACAACAATGTACACATTAAAGGGATGAACATATGGCGTCCAAAAAGAGCTACATAAATTATGAATATGCATATGTTAATCGACAGCATAGAGGAAATATTTACATGCTCATATACATTATATATATATATATATATATATATATATATATATATATATATATATATATATATATATATATATATGGACAAAAGGACAAATAGTTTAAGACATTTTTTACGTTTATACGTTCTTTTCATAGATACAAATATTTAAGTAAATGCTCTGTTTGTAATAAACAGTATTAACAACATTTACCGGCCTGAATGTCAAGGAAATTTTCATAGAAAATTTGCGTCCTCCGACAGGAATCGAAACTATCCTATACGGAGACGTCATATAGCCAGACGTGTTTTAACCATCGGGCCACAGAGGAGCATTTCGGTTAGCAATGTCGATTTTACTGTTTTTAAACTACAATTCTCCATGATTTTCATTCTTACATTCATATTTGCTCCATGCGTATCCAGATGTAAACAAATGACGTCACACATTAGAAAATGGACAATTACTGTAAGACATATTTTTATGTTTATACGTTCTTTTTATAAAAAATGTCTTAAAATAATTATCGGACTTTGTCCATTTCAAATATATGTGTATATATATATATAATGAAAATATATTTATATTTCTAAGGTATGCTATATTCATGGTAAAAGTGATCAGTATCAAAGATAAGACGTACAAAAATCTAAAAATCAAGACATAACTCAACACAAACCCGTGGCAGTTCCATTGTTGAACTCATCATTGAGCCAAAAACAGACTATACCTGGCCTGAAAACTGAAAATTGTTTACAAGTATAATGCATATATATATATATATATATATATATATATATATATATATATATATATTTATGAAGAAACTAATAAGACAACTTGAAAGGATGAATAAAAATAATTAGACAGAATATCTCTACATTATTAAACAAACACACACACAAATATATATATATATATATATATATATATATATATATATATATATATATATATATATATATTGTAATCCACAGAGAGACTGTATCACAGCACATCAGTGTAGATAGACATCTGATTGCCTCATGCCAGGGTCGAAACCAAACTGATTTGACATGAGTTTTTGGAGATATTTCCCGTAAGCTATCGGCTCTCGGCAGAAAGGAAGGGAAATTCTGACGTATTTAATTTGAATAAACACAGCAGTGACTCTGAGTGCCCAATTCATAAAAGAGCTTTGCATAATCAGCAATAGGAGTTACAAATTCGCGCTTTCTCTCTCAGGTGCACGACCGAAATTTATTTTTTCGGAGGTGCTTTTTTTTTCTCTCACAATGGAAAAGGCTATTAATTATCAAAGTAAACTTTAAATAACACCATTATTATTATTATTATTATTATTATATTTTTACTTAGAGATTTGAGAAATAGAAAGAAAAGAAAAACACTGTTGAGCAACGTTTAACAATATTTTAATAGTATACCTGCCTTCTTTATATTATGTTTAGCATCGAACACAGGTAGGAAACGTCGGTCCAAACTACATTCATTTGTGATAAATCGTTCTCCTAATACGTTTAATATCATATTGTGCCCTCTATATTATTAAGCTTGTTGGGTAACATTGTGTGATGTGGATATATTAATAGACTGTCATTTATGTATTTCAAATAAAAAAAAGAATTTTTGTAAAGATCACTTTGTAGACACTCTAAATAGAGACAAGCTAAAACACTGCTTAATGGGAGACCCGTCGATAAACCACTTTTTTTTTATAAAAATTGCTATCGAAGATAAAAAACATTAATTATTAATTAACTGGTACATTTTTTGATCTTTTGTGCAAGAAGAATTAATATTATTTTTTTAAGATTTGTTTTTAGTTTTCTTTAACGGAACATTTATATATAAAGATTTTATATCTAAACTGGCCATATATTTTTCTTTTACCTATGTTTTAATAATAGGATGACCGTGGGTAATTATAGTGATATTGTAAGCGCCGCTTAGATGTGGCAAAACGCCGAATGTGTAGAGCACCCAGTGAAGATCGAACTCACTATACAGGCGTAATTGCTCGAGCAAGACAAGCTTGGCAATCATTACACCACGTCACGGTGCGCAATAATTTTCTTAATGTAGCTTAGATATGGCACAAGGCCAAAAGTTTGGGGCACCAAAAGAAAATCAAACTCACTATACAGTCGTAATTGTTCTATCGATACAAACTTACTAATCATTACAACACGGTGAGGTGCCCTGACCAGAGGTAATTGTAAGCGTGAAGTAAATTATGCCAGGTAGTGGGATTCAAATATTTGGCTAAAGTGTCAGGTAGGTTAGGTGGAGCTCTACTGATTCCTAATATAATGGTTATCCTCGGTATAACTGGTTTATGCACTTTTGATAATACATAGAATATCAGTGCTTTTAATTTTAACTAATTTTATTTTTTTAATAATTAATTGATTTAATATTCAAATCTCTCTGTCTTTTTCTACTGCCATTGAGTTCAATATGCTGTCAATGTAGAAACAAAAGACCTTCATTTTTAATATGCATGCGTACTCATAATTATAATACATATGTCTTTGTTGGAAAGGGTCATATGAATGTTTCTCTTATGAGATATTTCTTTCAGGCTTTCGAGGAAGTTTCGTTTATCTGGTTGTTTCAAGTGTGGCTGTTATTAAACCCAGGATATACCCCTTGCTAAATCCGTGTCATCTCGATGATAGCTGTTAATATAAAATCAGTAATATATTTCCGCATTCTAGGGGCAAATTTTAGTGTAAAGCTAAGTAGTACCATTTGTGTATCTGAGATACAATTTTCTTGTTAGGTATTTTTCACCGATTCTATGTTATCTTACGTAAACTGTGGATGTGTTTATTTCTTATATAATCGATTGAATTTCTTAATTCTATTCATTTGTATATATGCATTATGTTGTGGGGACTAATTCCAATTTTGTAGGTTATATTAAAAGTGTTAATTCATGTTCTTCCAACGCAGACGTAGAGGTTTTCAAGAGAAAGAGAACATACTTTAGAGGTGGAACTAATATATAGAAGAACTCTTCCACGAAGAAAGAGAAAAACCGGCAATAAACATGGATACCGACGGACCGGCAAGATTAATGACCGAAGTGGAAGCTGCACTGACCAAATTGAACAAAAACAATTCTGAAGGGCTAGACAGAATTTTAATAGAGATGGTGGCAGCCTCAGACGATTTCAGCGTTGACAAGATCACAGAAATAATAAATGGAATCTAAAACTGTGGGGATATTCCGGAAGACCTAAGCAGATCTATTTTCATAGCACTACATAAGAACCCAGGCGCAAACGAATGTGAACTCCAGTTGGACAATCAGATTAATGAGCCACATAACAAAAATCCTCATCCGAATTCTGATGAATAGATAGCGCAGGAGAATAAGGCCAGAGATAAGACAAGAACAGTGCGGGTTCGTCAAATACACTGAAACAAGGGACGCGATATTTCCGTTCATAATGTTGTCAGAAAGAGCAATAATAATGCAGAAGGACGTGTAACAATGTTTCATAGACTACGCAAAGGCATTCGACAAAGTAGGCCACACAAATCTATTAGAGGTGCTCAGCAACCTTGACATGTTCGGAAAAAAAAAACATTAGAATAATCAAGAAACTATACTGGTAGACAACCGCCAGCATTCGTATAGAAAATGAGTTCAGCAGATATACAAATTAGAATAGGATGTAAGACAAACATGTCTTTTTATCGGATTTATTCAACTTATAGAGCGAGGCAATTTGTGAGTGAATTAGAAGTCCTACATCGATTGATTATCGTCGACCAAAATCTGAACAATATAAGATATGATGCAGTGCTGGTAGCACACATGGAAAGGAAAGTTCAAAACCTTCTAAAGAAGGTAGCGAAGGAAAGCGGGAAGAAAGAATAAAGCATGGGCTGAAATAGGATGGAATGCATGGTTATCAGCAAAAGAGTGACCCCAAAATGCAAATTACAGCCCGAGAATACTGAAATCAAACAGGTCCAGAAATTTAAATATCCGGGAAATGTTCTAACAGAGAACAAAGTTTGACACTGAGATCTAAAGACGTATTTGGATGTTCAAAGATGCCTTCCGAAAGCTAAGTAGAGTATTAAGGAACAGAAATATTTTGTTATAAATAAAGAAAAGAATACTTAACTGTTACGTGATATCTGTTCTCCTGTATGGCAGCGAATGTTGGACAATCTCTTCAAAGATAAAGAAAATTGTTTCGACAGAAATTTTCTGAGGATACTATGGATTTAATATGTGAGCAACGATGAAGTTTTGAGTAGAATGAAAATAAAGAGCAATATTATTCTGAAAATCAGACAGAGGCAGTTAAAATTCGTGATAAGAAATGGTGGCTTAGTAAATCAAATATTCACAGGAAGTCTAGCGGGAAAGAGGGACAGAATAATGCAGCACGTAACATATGTGATGGGCTTGAGCAAATGGATTGAGGAACAAAGGAGAAAATTTATTAAGAGCTACAAAGAAAAGGATTGCGTGCATTGCCATGATCTCCTACGTTCTAAAGGGACATGAAACATAAAAGAAGTTAAACTGTGAACCGAACTAAATGATCCAAATTAATACTTAAAAAACTTTAATATATCTACTTAAATAAATTGTGTGGATGGAAGACAATGATTTTAGAAAAGACAAATGGTCGAAACTTATTCAAATCAACTAAAACAAGAAAATCTGAAGAGTCCGGATCCCCATGTTCTCATGAGACATTGCATAAAATAGCAACAACGATATCATATTATCTATTATATATATATATATATATATATATATATATATATATATATATATATATATGTGTGTGTGTGTGTGTGTGTGTGTGTGTGTGTGACTTATATTTTATGGACTTATGGATCAAAAAGATCCATGTTAAATATTGTTTGAATATATGATAACGTATTACGATAAACATTTTAATAAGAATAGGTGTTGAAAACACAGACTCATATAATAATTTCAGAAATGCATCCCTCTCTCTCTTTACATAGACACACACACACACACACACACACATATATATATATATATATATATATATATATATATATATATATATATATATGTGTGTGGGGGGGAATCCCCGTTAAAAAATGTAAAAAATAATCTACAGTTTTAAGTAATATCGCACATATTCAATTCTGTGCTCATGTAGGATCAAATTCAAATTTACACATTAACATACATTAACCAATCAGCGACGTTATCTTAAAAGCTGTTCAAGCTTGGAAGGCTCAGACGACATTCCTGTCCTTTGCAAAAAAAAAAATTGAAAGCTCAAATTAGAAAATAATAAACACTGTTTTCCAGCCTAAAATTTAAATTAAAAATTGGGAAATATATTTATTAACCAATAAAACTTCTGAGTTTAATTAATTTTTGATTTCGGATTTTTTCTTATAAACAGCGTATGGTATTTTCAGCATAAATTGACCACGAATGTAAACAGTACTGAATACTCAAACTTTCATATAAATTGTAAAGTTCTACGTCCATTAATATAATTCTTGCTTTTAATATATTTCATACAATAGTATATATATATATATATATATATATATATATATATATATATATATATATATATATATATATATATATATATATATATATATATATATATATATATCGCTCGAATATTTTCCTATTGTATGAATTGTACGTCTCTATTCTGAATTTCTTGGAATTGCAGGATGTACGCGTGGCGTAATGGATAGGGTCTCAGAATAAGCCGGTTTCGAATTCCAGTACCATTTGGGAAAGGTCGAAATGCATCTCCGTCCTTAGCTATGGGTTAAATAGTAAGATTCGTATCCGTAAAATATTGCTGATGCGATATTTAATAGCAACAAGAAAAGAATTATTCTTACACTCTGAAATATATTTAGCTGTACACAACCCATAAACACTAAAAAACAAAAAAAAAAAAAAACAACCAAACGTTCAGGAACCTTGCTAGAAATTGAGGAAAATTCATATATATATATATATATATATATATATATATATATATATATATATATATATATTCTGTGGTGAGAAACAAAAAGCACCAGTCTGCAAATTTCAGAGTGCCCTTAGAAGTAGAAGACAAATCCCTGAACTATGTAAAGTTTTTCACCTATCTTCGTAGCAAAGTCAACTACAGTGGAACTTTAGATGATGAAATCATGCATCGGATTTCTAAGGCTACCAGTGCTTTTGGTAAACATTGCCATCGCTGGTGGAACAAGCCGGGTATTCGACTGGATACGAACATTCGGGTTTGCAGAGCTGTTGATTTGCCATTCTTTTGTACGGCTCGGCATAGTGAACTCTATACAGGTACCATATACGTCAGGTGGATGTTTTCCATAAAAACTGTCTGCGTGCCACCTGTGGAGTTAACCTTCAAGATAGGACATTTAACGTCGACCTGTTTAACAAGTGTAATATTGGAAGAATCGAGACTTTTCTCCTACAATCTCAGTTACAGTGGTCTTGAGAATGTCTGATGACATGATACCCAAGATCCTAATGTACAGCCAGTTAGACCAGGGCTACAGGTATGTAGGAGGCCCATGGCTAAGATCCTACTTGTGAGCTGTCAAAATACCTCGTAACACCTTAGTCTTGCAGCGGGTAGAATGGAGATCAACTTATTTTAGAGAACTCAACAATTTTCATTCAACCTGTCTGAATCGTCTTCAAGATGTGAGAGCAAGTTCTAAAAGGTCAGCCAATTTAAGAGTGATCTTATCCCACAATCCTCACTATTGATACATATGTGGCCTCCTGTGTAAATCACTAGCGGGTCACAGTGTGCCATTTAAGGATATCGCACAAAATTTCATAACTGAGTCAATTAAATTGTCAGATCCTCATACGTCGAAACCGACGGGAGAGTTCGTTATATATATATATATATATATATATATATATATATATATATATATATATATATATATGTATTGGGGATTCAGTTAAAAATTAGTTTTGCATTAGAAAATTAGTTATTTTCCGAACCTTTCAGTCCCATCAGTGATCATCTTCAGAGGTGAATTGCTAAGACAAAAAATTAATGTAATTGATAGTTGTTTTTTTTTTTTTTTTGCAAAAGCGCATGAAACGCGTTCTTTTATTTAAAAAAGTAACGTTATCTAAGGGAGGTAATTTAATTTACGTTTGTATTGCTTTTATTGCAATTTAAGTATTTTAAAACGTTTTTGTTTTAATTTAATTTTTAAAAATTACAATTTAGGTATTTTAAAATCTTGTTGTTATGGACATCTTAAAATATTGTTGCTATACTCATAATTAATGTTATTTAGTATTTGTTGTATGTTTCTTATATAGAAGGATACACGAATTTGAAGTTTCTGTTCTTTTATTTTCATCGCGGTGCATACTTTTATTTTCAATTAATATTTCTCTAAATTGTGAATGTGGACAGGCCTGTTTCTTTAGATTTTGTGCAATAGAGATTGAATTCGACAATGTAAGTTTCCTCGCTAAGTACTTGGGAAAATAAAAGAAATGAAATAAACTACGGCGCTTTCCTTAATGAGTTTAATGGCAACATTATGGAATTGTTAAGATATTTATATGGCTTAATATCATGAAAGATTTCTTTCATGTTGGTTGTTTGGTTGGTTGAATTTGTAATCAACCTTGGTTATTTAATGTCTTTTTTATAACCCAGACCTTTTCCCGCGATTTATTGATGATATTGTCATCATCTGGGAAATAAGTAATAAACGTTTCCTAAATGTTCTACAATTCTGTGATACTTTTGCACAAAAGAGCAATTGTCGATCACATATAAAAATTGTCTCTAGTTTCTCTGAAGCTAGTTTTGAATTTTTAGACAATAGAGTAAAGTTCTCAAGAAGTTGTCTAATGACACAATTATTTTGCAAGCCTTCACACGTTTACTTCACGGCCGTTCTGATCATCATTATCACATAAAAATAAAACCCCAAGTGCCAATTATTACGCATGAGGCGAACTTACAAGGAGGTAAAAAATTATTGGAAGCATGGTAATAATTTTATTCGACATAATATTAAGCGTGACTATCATAGTCCTGACAGAAACAAAGTGCCAATGAATTAAAGAAACATGAAGATCATGATAATTTTATATCTAGTCAAAACAGCAAAAGATTTTAACAGAATGATATTGGTCAGCAACTGGCACCGAATTTCTGAATCCATTTAAAAAATTCTATATGACAGCTATGAACACTTTGCGCAAGAATATACGCGATTTAAAGTGTTTTTTTCCAAGGCGCCTATAGTTTCTTTCAAAAGAAATAAAAACATCAAACATATTTTAACAGATGTAAGCATCTACACTCAAAACGGCATTGGAGTTTTGGATGGTTATATTCCCGAAAACACTCACAGAAAATGGAAACCCTATTCAATGGGCAACAGCATTAGGTAAGTTAATTCTATCACAAATTCAAAGAGAAACATCACCTTTTCTACAGAGTGTGGAAGTTGTATTGATTCCCATTTAATATACGCCGCCCAATGAAACAAGTATGAATTGTTTTATATGGTTGTACAACGGAAAAATTAAATAAAAGAGTCAATAGACACAGATATGATGTCAAACGTCCTAAAGTGCACATGCTGAAAAAATATTCCGAATCTACCGAAACTTCGACCCATAAAACGTAAATTCTTTTGACTCCAGCTAATTCTTTCCCTTTCAGCTCCCTCTTCTTTTTTTTTGTTGTTGTTGTTTAACGTATATTTCAAATTTTCGTTCCCCCCGACTTTAAGCGGACATGCGTGTCCATTTTTCACTTTATTTTTCACTTTTTCTCTCTTACTTTAAGCATCCCAAATCTCTGTCGTTGCGTACATGTGTACATGTTTACTAATATCTATCTCTCTCTCTGTCTCTCTCCTGTATGTGTGTATATATATATATATATATATATATATATATATATATATATATATATATATATATATATATATATATATAATTTACATGTGTATGTATCCGCATTGACAGGGATCATATTGTATTTATTTATACCTTTTTTTTTTAAGTCTATACACTAAAATGCATTTATTCCCCTAGAGTGGTCACTCGGACCTATACTAAGTTAAAACTTAGTATAGTCTACCCCACTGAATACCACACAATCTTTTGAAATATTCTCTCTTTATATCAATAAACTCACAATCTCATTGTTTGGGCGTGCTCCTGGATCTTCTTCGAGATTCGTCCTACAGCTGGTAATCTGAACATAACTACCCCTTGGCGGTCAAGGTTAAAACGCATCTCTGCTATTTTCAATGAATACGAATAATATTTCATACCGGATCGGCCGTCAACCGGGGCAATAAGGGCCGCGTCACTCAGAGAGGAACCAGTCTGAGAACTAAAAGTCTGCCACTGGAACAAACTCTTCCACACACGAAGAGACACTTGGTCACCAAAACCGGATTATTGCCAACCTTGGACCAAGTGATTCTATGCAAAATCGACTAATAAAAAGTAAACGAACGAAATGGAGCCGCGAAGAGTATCGACAAGTCATGACATCCTTCTTCACTGCAATCGAAAACCCAGCAAAGAACACCACCAATGAAACATACCAAATATGGAGAAGTACGGTGGGAAATGATGTAAGACCTAGCCTTAATCCAAACATGCTTGCCAATGTCCGTAGGGACATCATGCGAAACAACAGACTCTCACAGGCAGAAATAGATAAGATAAAATTACATATGACAAAATACTATGACCCATCACTCAAACTCTATTGAGGCGAATGTAGAAATAAGGAATGCAACAGAGTATGTGGTGGATGCTGGAGAGAATGAAGTACGGAATAATCTACCAGGAAATGAAACCCAAGACTCTACCTTAAACACAACCTACAGTCCTCCAGAAACTGCACCTGGAGTCATCTTCAGTGACAATAAGTTAGAAATCCTTGAAAACCACGGAGCTGAAATCACCGAAGCGAAAAATGACGTCATCCAAGTGCTCAGCAGAGTAACATTCACACAATTGTCAGACAGAGACCAGCTCCCGAAAATCCATATGACGAACTCCAACAGGCACATCGTGAAAATATACAATGCTGCTCTGGAAACACTGTTAACAGATAAACCACCGGGGAAACATCACAGAAGTTAACAACGTCATATACGCCACAGCTTTAGCAGCGACTCGGAAGCTTGGAGTCAAGACAATAAATAAACAGAGAACCAGCTTGGAAAACCAAACTGATTCGAGAAATACAACAAATCAGATGTGAGCTTTCTATATTAGATGAGCTGACCAGAAACCCTAATATTTCCACACGTAAATTCAAAAAGATCAAGCGGAAATATAACATTAAATCCCTAATTGATATTCCATCAATCAAGGAAATGCTGAAGCAGAAACTTCAGCTGAAGGCGCAGAGAACAAGACGATACGAAAAACGTTGTAGGTTCTATCGCCAAAATAAAATATTCGAACAGATCTTAAGAAATTTTACAGGGAAATTGGAAGAACACCTATACATATCGAAAGGCCACCATCGATTGATAATGTACAGACATTCTGGGAAAATATCTGGAGCAGCCCAAAGGAGTATAACCCAAATGCAGAGTGGATACGGCGTGAAGAAGAACGAATGCTGGATACACCTCTGCAAGAATGGGAAAATATATCCACAGATGATGTTAGGCAAGCTCTAACGAAATCCCAAAAGTGGAAATCCCCAGGAAGTGACAAGTTGCCCAATTTCTGGCTGTATCATCTCACATCTACCCATGAAATTCTTGCAAAAACATTATCAACGCTTGTAAATAATCCCTATGAAACCCCGGAATGGATTACTGAAGGTATGACATACCTCATACCAAAAACAACTGAAACAGACGACCCGAAAAATTATAGACCGATAACATGTCTCTCCACAACGTATAAGTTGATCACGTCTGTATTGACGAATCGTACTTATTCCTTTCTCGAAACAAACAGCACTCTCCCGCTGGAACAGAAGGGATGCAGAAGAGGTTCATACGGCTGCAAGGATCAACTTCTTATAAATAAAATGATCCTGGAAAATTGCAGGAGACGACGCAGGAACCTAAGTGCAGCGTGGATTGATTATCGTAAAGCCTTTGATAGTGTTCCACATTCTTGGATCCTTAAGACTTTGGAAATGTACAAAGTCTCCCCTGTGGTATTAAATTTCCTTAAGCACAGCATGGGAATGTGGAACACCAAACTATACCTTAGTCACACTGCCATATCCAACCGTCTGAGTATCCGACATGGAATCTTTCAAGGAGATTCTCTGTCACCCCTTCTGTTTTGTTTATCCTTAATCCCTCTTACACATGAACTGAACAACAGTAGCTATGGTTACAAAATAAATAAGAAAATATTCAATCACCTACTCTACATGGATGATCTCAAACGTTTTGCCAAAGACGACAATGAGTTGAAAGGCCTCCTCAATATTGTAAAATACTTCAGTGACGACATAGGTATGGACTTCGGATTAGATAAATGTGCAAAAGTAACTTTCAAGAAAGGTAGAATTACAGAAACACCCTTAATAGATTTAGATTTTGTCACAAAGATTAGGGAACTGGAGCATGGTGAAGCTTATAAGTACCTAGGAATTAGCGAAGGAGATGGCATACAACACCCCAAATGAAGGAAAAAATAAGAAAAGAATACTACAGGCGTGTACGTCTGGTACTAAATACTGAGCTGAACTCAAAAACAGGATATCAGCCATAAACACATTGGCTGTCCCTGTGGTGCAATACAGCTTTAATGTCCTTAACTGGACCATAGCTGAAATTAAGCGACTGGATGCCAAAACGAGAAAGCTACTCACTTGCTATCGCATGCATCATCCCAAAGCTGATGTCGACCGTCTGTATGTGCCCAGATCCGAAGGAGGCAGAGGATTAGTTCAACTAGAACTGTCCTACAAAACTACAACAATTGGCCTCCAAAGATATTTGGAAACTACAGAAGACTGGATGATCGTGTGCGTCAAGGAACATGAAAGTAGTAAGCGTCTCTACTCTGTAATGAAGGAAGCCAACAAATTCAAAATGGAGTTCCAAATGGGCGTAGAGATGCAACTACAGCACAATACACCGGCTGAAACTGCAAAATACCTAAAAAAGTTAGCTAAGACGAATGCAACAGACCAGTTACAGAAGCGATGGCAAGATAAATCGCTTCATGGCCAATACTCTGCCCGTACCAAACAAGCTGACGTAGACAAAACCCGTACCCATCAGTGGCTACGTAGTGCAGGGTTGAAAGCGGAAACTGAAGGTTTTATCCTTGCTGCGCAGGACCAATGCGGAATTATCAAGCACATATACTAAAATATTGTGTCAGCCCAAAATGCAGATTCTGTGATAAATATCCAGAAACGATTGATCATCTTGTAGCAGGTTGTACGGTGTTGGCACCCACTGAATATAAAAACCGACATGACAGAATCGGCCAATATCTGCACTGGAAAATCTGCAACTTCTACGGGAAGAAAACTGAAAGAAACTGGTATGAACACCACCCAGACCCGGTTACGGTGATAGGACCTGTTACAATTCTATGGGACTACACAATACACACTGACAGAACAATCAAGGCCAACCGCCCAGATATTGTTATTAAAGACCACAAACAAAAACGGTGCCTCCTTATTGATATGGCAGTCCCTGCCGACTGCAATGTATCTTTGAAGATATTCAAAAAGTTGTCAAAGTACAAGAACCTTGAAATAGAAATCGCGAAAATGTGGCATATGGGAACATCAACAATCCCTGTTGTAGTTGGAGCCCTAGGACTGGTTGGAAAAGATTCCAGTAGACTAATTGAACGGATTCCTGGAAGTCCATGCCTCAAGGAGATACAGAAAATTGTTCTGACAAGTACAGCCCACACCTTACGAAGGGCTTTATCTATGTAATCATTTTTTTTTGTCTTTGTCAGTGGAAAGTGTCATGACGCCATTTCTAACCTTAGGTTCCTGGGCGGGACCCGGAAAGAAATGTGTAAACGCCAGAAATCAAAGAAAATAATAATAATAATAATAATAATAATAATAATGAAGGAATAGTAATATTGACAGGATATCTAGTCCTTCAAGAAAACTGAAATATAAATTACTATAACGGCAAAATTAAATCCATAAAACTTGAAAATCACAACAAATATCCCACAATTCCTGCAGTGCATAAGAGAACTGAAAATTGTAGGAAGACAAATGACAGTTCAGATTGCAGCTTTACCAAAATACGCAAATTCGAAGTTCTTTGACTTGAACGAATGACCAAACTGTTTGGTTTGTTTTGTTTTAAGGCATATTAACCTCAATGGGTTATTTAATATCAACAGGATTTTTACAACAGTTTTGTAAGAATAGAATATGTATTCTTTGTAAGGAATCGGTTTGTAGTCCAGGTTTCATTGACATAATTTTACAAATGCTGGTAATATTTTTTCCAAAAACTTATTGCTGGAACTGTTTTTATAAAATCCTATTTTTTGCACATTCATAGTGTTTTGAACCCCGTTTGGCGGGTTAACTATTTCACCAAAGCGGGGAACCTAACAGGTGCTATTACCCTGGTTTAGGGTGAAGTTTGGAACAACAGCAATTAATGTGGCTCCACTCTCCCCAAAACCTCTTGATCAGAGTCCTTGCTAACAGATGTAGCTTATCCTCAAATCAATGAAGCCTTATTGAGAGAGGGATCTTATTGGCAGTGGTACAGTCGGCGTATTCTTAAGCTCCAGTCGACAGGACATATGACCAAACTGAAAATCCTCGGAAGTGAATATTTTCAGTACCTTCCCGTACTGTGGAAATTTCTGAAGTGTCTTTTTCTGTCATTTGATCTTTAAATTAACCATGAGTTTATTGCATTGCGTATTCGATTTTAATCTGAAAAGATTTGTATTCAGTTTCTAAAAACATTAAAATGGGAGCATTAGAGAAATAACTTAAATTGCGGCGTTTTTGTGTCGCTTGATCTCGAGTTTTTTTTTTAAGTAAGTATTGCTGATCTTATTGTCGGTGCAAGATTTTAATACAGGATTATAAGAGATATAATTAAAAGAAACAAATATGTCTAAGAAAATAAAATGGAAAGAAAAAAGGGAAGAAAAATGTATGAGGGCTAATCGATTTTCGAGCGATAACCACTTAGGTTGATGATTTTTTCTGCCCCTATTTTTATCTTTTGCTTCTACTTTTATGCGAAGTAACAAGTTTGTGGATTTATCATTTTGTCTCTTTTAAATATGTCTGTTTGTATTGCTTTAGTACAAATAATATTGATAATTGGCTATCAAATGATCAATGTATCTTGTAAAAACCTGAATAAGATTTATTTGTTGAAAAAGTAATAGAAAACAAAAGATTCCATAATTCAATTAGATTGAAAGTAATTCCATATTCAGGACCAGGAGGGATTCTATGATGGATTTTTTTTTTTGTCACAGCAACCGAAAAGAAAAGAGTGATTGAAAAGTAACTTCGTATATAAAAAAAATATATCATTTATTAACTATAATGTTTACAAGAAATTGATATGAGAGGAAAGGTTTAGCAAAGTCTGCTGCCCATATCAAATCATAAATAAAAATTTTAGATTCGATATGGGCATCAGACTTTTCTACCAGTTTCTCGATCTGCCAAGAAATAGCGTCAACTGATTTAACCAAGAACATTTGGGGTAAGGCAGGCATAACTTCTTGTATTTGCCCATCAAGTACTACCAAAGTCTTGCATTGTTATAGTAGATTTTTCCTTTAATCAACCCAAATAAAAACAAAAAAAAACGTCACAGGCTGTTAAGCCAGGACTTTGTCTATCCACTCATATATAAAATTGGGAGTTACATTTCTAGCCCCCAGTATATCTAGATGAAAAAGGTGTATTTCGGTAGCAATAATTTTCTCAGACCTGTTTCTTTAATAATATGGAAAGGTTCTGTCTATCAATTTTATTAAATATTCCACTTTTGCGAATAAGTCGGTTTGATGTATGGGTAAATTTGCCAAAATTCATATGAAATTTAATTTTATATTTTTTTTATCCCGAGGATTTCGAATGTTACTTCATTCGTTTCCAAGGATTTGACGAAATCAATTTGAAAGGTTTGATAGAATCATATAAAACTCAATGAAAGTTACGTCATATGAACGGTCAAATTGACATTTTTTTTTAAGTTTATACGTGACTGAAAAATTTAATAAAATCATTGATAGACAGTATTTGTCCATATCATTTAACAAATCATGTTCGATGATATATATATATATATATATATATATATATATATATATATATATATATATATACGGGTATCCTAATGTACAGCCAGTTAGGTCAGGGCTACAGGAATGTAGAACGCCCATGGTTAAGATACAAAGACATACTGAAACCAAATTGTCAGCTGTCAATATTCCACATAACACCATTGAGCGCTTAGACCTGGAGCGGGTAGAATGGAGATCAACGTATTTTAGAGGACTCAGAAGTTTTCACTCTGCTTGTCTGATTCATCTTCAAGAAACGAGTGCAAGATCTATAAGGTCAGCCAATCTAACTGTGATCTCATCTCGCAATCCTCACTCTTGCTCTATATGTGGCCTCCTTTATAAATCACTAGCGAGTCTTAAATGCCACTTAAGATTATCGCACAAATTTTCATTGCTGAATCAATTATCAGATCTTCATACGTCGAAACCGACGAGAGAGGCCATTATATATATATATATATATATATATATATATATATATATATATATATGCTGTCCCAAGAAAATTGTCATTAATTTAAAAGCAATTATCTTGAAAACTACTAAGTCTCGTGTAATGAACAGTTTAGGTCGTGAACATCATAGGATTATTATGGGACCGATTTCATAATTGTTCAGTATGTGCAACGCCTGTGACATGGCACACGTCAAGTCGGTAGTAAAGCTCTTGTCAAACACGCTGTAGCATGTGTCCGGTAACATTATTCAGTGCATAAGTAATTCTCTGATTGAGTTCATCAATGCGAGCAGGAAGTGGGTGGGACATAGACCAGCCCCTACACACATCCCCATAAAAAGAAATCGCACGGGACAGGTTTGCGGACTGCGGCGGCCATTTCATAAGAAATCTGTCTTCATCTCCACCACGGCTGATCTATCTCTCTGGCAGATTCTCATTGAGATAAGCACGTACTGTCCACTTCCATTAAATATGAAATCTTGATCTCTCTCTCGATACATTCTGTAAAAAGCTGAGGTTATTTGAACAAGATTTGCTAAAACTATTGTTCTGGGAAATGGTCAAATTTTATGGGACATCCTGTATATATGTATATTAATTGCGTTGTTAAATCTTTGTGTTTCAGTAATTACATTCTGTTCGTTTAATTTTTGATATTTATTGGTATTGTCGAGTAGTGAATTATTGTATGCGTTCTAATTCATGATAACAATCCCACCTCCTGTGTCTGAGGAGGATACAACATTAAGATAATTTAAATTACCACTTAGGAAAATGGATGTGGGATTGGTATCATGAATAAAAGCAAATATGAAAAAAAAAATTAACTACTCAAAAATACTGACACGTGATGGAAATAAACGGACAGAAAATAATTTGGATTATAAATGAGGGCTCAGTAAATTAAAGAGGTGCCCCACCTTTATCGACACACATGTGTCTCCCGAGGCCTGCAGGTGTTTTGAGAACTTTTAGACAGATGGAACATATGGTTGAGCCATTTTGCTCGGGTGGCTGAGGATCAATTGCCATATGTTTCCGCAAGTGAAAAGCGAAGCCAGGTTTACTGCGTGCGACAAAGCCACAGTGGCAGGTAAACCTATCATTACGTATCTTGATGCTCGATTTATTTGGCGCTATTGCGAACGAACATAGTTTGTGTCATTTAATTTTCTTTTTAAACTGTTTTCATTGCTCACATTTGCAGTCCGTTATATTCATAGCATCGGTCAGTACTACTGTATTACTGACGCTTCGAGTAGTTTTTCATTTGTAAATTAATTATGCCGCAATGCCTGCTCTATAAGAAATTCCTATAATAGCACATACTATATAAATATATCAAATTAATAACTTAAACTTTTGGCGATTGATTGATTTCGTTTAGGTCAAGTATGGTATTGTTGTGGTAGGATCCACCTAATTTGCATAGTGGAGTACCGACCATATGAATATGGTTGGTACCGGGAGGAGAGGGAGGAATCAAGAGATTCAACAAGAGACTCTTGCCGACTGCGACTCAGTCAACACATTCTCCAGGAACGGTCTTACCAGGAATATAGAAAAGACTATATGTAAATATTGTGTACACTTTCTTGTATCAATACATTTTGTTCTAAGTACATTTTGTGTTGCATTATTATTCCATGCATTAGTCAAGTTTCAACAGGTATATTTTCAATTAATATAAAATGGCTAGAGTGAAAGTCTTCGTGAACTTAAAATGGATTCATTTATTTTCTCCCCTAAAACTGCCAGCAACTTTTTTCATCATTCAGCACTAATGTCCTTCCTAATGTCATCAGTTCTCAACTTGCTATTTATGCTAATGACACAACTATTTACTCCTGTTTAAATAACAAGTCCGATATTTTCGATAGACTAAATTGACTGCAGATCTCAAAAATGAATTACAGTCTGTTGTTAACTGGAACAAGACATGGCCTGTTAATTTTAACGCATCCAAAATAAAACTAATCCCTTTTAATCATGTTAGCAAATATTTTTTTGCCTTCCCCCAGCCCGGGTGAAACATTGGGCATTCCCGGGTTAACGTTTACTGCAGGTATGGAGTGGAATGATCATATTAAATCAATTGCTAGGTCTACTGCAAGGAAAGTGGTTTTCCTCATCCTAATCAATCACTGTATTTAATTAATCGGACATTGTCCTCGTTTATCACAACGTTTCGGCCGTTGTACATTCGGCCCTTCAGGTGGTTGGAATTTCAATGAACCCTTTATTTCGATCGCTGAAAACTAATTCCACGTGCCATGTTTGATGGATGTCAGTTATCAGTTATTTGCTAATTTTCCCTCTGAAAGTTCTCCACTGCCTTAACCAGGAATTGAAACCTTCTTTGGGTCTGTTGATCTAACCAACGTTTTTATCCAAATGGCACTGCAAATGTACCTAACGATCGAAATAAAGGGTTCAGTTCGAAATTCCAACCACCTGAAGAAGGCGGAGCGTACAACGGCCGAAACGTGGTGACAAATATGGCGACAAAGATTTGATCCGACTAATGTAAATACTGTACATAATCTCATCTTATAGACAAACTCAATCTGACACGTTTATAAGTCTGTCATTCACCCATTCAATGAATATTACTAAAACATTGTGAATAGTGCTTCTGATATTTGTTTACAAATTCTTGAAATAGAAACGAAAATCTGCAGTGTGAATGGTTTTGATCTGACATCTCTGTTTTAGTCATATTCCCATCGCTATAATGAAGATTCCCTGTGTTTTTTTCTATTGTAATTATTCAAATATCATATTTGTTAATCATAAACCGTGTCCGTTTATGATGTGGGCGATCATGGCTTTCAAAATATTTCTTGTTATTTCTAGCTCTAATTAAGTCTTCTCTTTCTAATATCGTCTTTTTTGGTTAAACATTTACAAAATCTCTACCAAAAAGCTAAACATTTACAAAGACCCATTAGTTAGGTTATTCAAATGTTTCGCCCTTTTCTCTTGACTTCAATATTTCTCGTGGTTGTCAAATTCCCCATTGAATTCTTCTTCAAAATGTGACATAGAAATTTCAATTGTTGCTTTCAGATTATCAGTATAAGAGTGCATTTCTGTTCCAATTTTTCTTTTAAACTTCCTAATTTCTCGCATGTTCAATCCATTGTAATCTCACTATTCTTTTGTAAAACCATATTTCTGTTGTCTCAAGTCTCTGCTTCATCTGCGCGGAGATTATCCATCATTCACTGCCAGAAAGAGGATCGTTATTACATAAGAATTAAGCACTCTTCTTTGTTTATAACGATTTCATTTTATATTTCTTAATACGTTGCTTAGATATTTGGAAGGATTCTTTTGGTATTCCAATGCGCCTTCGGATTTCGATGTCACATTTCACATCCTCTCAGGTTTCTTAATTTGTTGGAAGTCAGAACTTGGTTTCACAGCCTCTTTTCAAGCTAAAGAAAGTCTCTATCACATTTACCAAAAAAGAAGTTTCAGCAAATATCATGTTAGGTAGCAGTTAACTGATAGCTATGAGACAGTCATTGCAACAGGAACCTATATGTCTTCAGGGACGAGGTACTATTTCGGTACGTCATTTTCTGAACAATAATCATTTTAATGCAATATTTTATATTGCAAGCAGTTTTAAAATTAGTTCAAAAATTAATATTGTCAAGAATTATTCAGGTGGGCTTTGCTCTTTGATAAGTCAGGTTTTTGCGCAGTACTAATTTGGCAACAAGTTCTCTTCATCTTACAGAATAAATAATTAGATTTAACCGTACGTATTTGCTACTAGTTTCTTTCCTCACATTTTTTGGTGTGTTTTTCACATTTGTTCTTCACAATTTCAAATGTAATGCCAAATGTTACCTACTGCCATCTTAATCCATGTTATTTTTTATAATTCTCTCTCCTTATAAATAGTTTCCTTGTTCTTATATTTTTCCACACACAATAACTATTTGTCTTAGTGAATTTATTACCTTGCTTGTGATGAAACAATTTCATATATATATATATATATATATATATATATATATATATATATATATATATACTCAACTAATCCTGCTTTTGTTCATCCTGCAACAAGAAGATGCATTCGATGTGCTCGGTGATATCTATTAAGCTGCCCGAATTACCCCATCAGGGAATAGGAATACACAGCGAAAGGGTATTCTGTGATCAGGTAATTAGATAAGTTTAATGGATAACACTGAGCACATTGCATACATCTCTTTTTGAGGAGTGAACATATCCAAGCTCCATGCATATGGAAAATACGATGTCTGTCTGAAAAGTAACTGGACTGGGTCTCCTGTGTGAGCTAAGTGACTCGTCCACAGTTATGCCTTGCCCCAGAGCCAGATGATCAATCAGCAACTTTACAAAGTGTTCTTGCAGCATTTGCTTCGCTGAGTGCGCTAGAAGAGACGAGAGTTGTGGTATGACAAATCGTGGCTGATTCTCCACAACAATGCACAATTTTACAATATCCTCTGTCCCTCGATATTTTCTGGCCGAGAATAAAACTGTCATACTGGAACACACTTTCTATTCACCATAGCTTGCTCCATGTGATTGTTTTTTCTTTTCGCCAAGCTCAAGAGCAGTTTTCAATACGTGGAGGCCATCAGAAGGGGCATAACGACAGAGGATGGGTATCCAAGAAGAATCTTTCCAGCTGTTCATAGAAGTATAACAGAGAAGGATGGAAAAGTACATGAGGATCGAAGGGGATTACTTTGAAGTAGAACCTATGTAGTTTGTTATTTAGGATTGAAATAAAGTGATTGCGATACCACTCATGTTATTTTTCAGACAGACCTCATATAATCAGAATAAATTAATTAATCCATGTTGTCTTGCCGTGTCACGTTACCAAATAGTTAGATAATAACATTGTACGTATTGTACGAATAGTTACAATAGGGATCGCTAGTACAGTGTAAAGATATGAATTTAAAATCTCAGGTTGTAACTTGGCTTGAACACTGGTCATTAACACTCATTGAATATACGATAGTGTATCTGTATTTGAGACTGTCTTGAAGAGAGCAACTATTGAAAATTACTTGCAATATTAGTATGTTATCTATCCTTCTATAGCAAGCATTGTTGCAACATATTTCCTAAATCGTATTTGATCGAGAAAAGCTGCAAATGCCTTAGTTTTACAAAAAGAATCTGCCCATTGATGGAATCTAGTTGCAATAGATATCTGCATATGATGGTTTCAAACTGACACTGTCCTGAATACAGATCGATATAAACATATAAATACAACTGTCCTTAAAAAGGTATTGTTGATACGTACTAATCAAAATATGATTCGATCAACAGTACATGGATAGTAATTGCTTACAATGCAGTAATATAATGATATGTAACTTTAAAATTATTTTAATATTTTATTTCTGTAATGATGCCAATATATAGTAATTATTCTGTTGTAAAATAAATAAAATTGGTATTTTATTAATGCATTATTCCCTATCTCTTTTCGGCCACTTATCTACAGGGATAGGTAACTCGCTATTTTCCTCCGCTCCTGTTGATTGATTATGTCATGTGAATGTCATATTCTAAAAATGTCCTTTCCTCATTATGTGTACAGATATTAAACCGGCCTAATTATGAATCTAAGTAAAAGTATTGTTTTTTGTTTCATATATTTTTTAGGTGTTTCGTAATCCTTGTTCTATCATTGATTTACTCAATGTTTTTTTAGGTACGCTTTTTGCAGTTTACAACCGTCCCTTTTGCATTCATTATGTTATCCGAGTATCAAATCCTTAATTCAATCTTTTTTCATAATATGCCTCTCCCGGTGAAACACATTTAACAGAATATGGCCTTTGTGAAAAATTCTACAAGGGAAAGAACATGAGAAGACTATTTGAAAATACTGAAACCGTCAACATAATGCCGTACCTTAAAGAAGGAGGTTTATACCAAAATATATAACACCTACAATCGACAATCCACCAACCATATATCTATAAAAATTACCTTTGCCATTAAAGTATAAAATGATGCACAAAAAAACTCTAGTTGAATCCATAAACTTGCGTACAAAATATTTAGATTTTCGCTCTAAATAACCCATAGAGGTGTTGATACGCCACTAAAAACAACTAAACAAAACTAATCATAATATGATATAAACATTCCAAATGACTAATTCGCATTCAAAGTGTTATTTTTGTTTTTCATATTCATTAAAAGCATCTTCTTTTTGTCAGCATGTCCTGTCCATCATACTTTTAAAGAACGATATATGTTACTTCATGCCTCATTATTTAGCTGTGAGGAAATTGTCAAGCATTTAATACCATATATGAGAATTGATATTACATAGCATTTCAGCAACCTTTTCTTTGTTTCTGTTGCCTAAAGTCTTCATTCGTCTGTGAATACATTGTCTAGCATTCACTGCCATACAGAAAGATTGATATTACATAGTATTTCAGCAAACTTTTCTTTGTTTCTGTTGCCTGAAGTCTTATATTCGTTTGTAAAGATAGTGTCCAGCATTCACTGCTAAAATAGGAGGGTTGATATTATATCGTAGTTCAGTTCTCTTTATTGCTAACAAGTATTTTTTTCTGTTTCTTAATATTTTGCTTAGCGTTCGTAAGGCGCAATGTACCCTCTGTGTTACAGAAACAGATTTCTGAAACAATCCATGTTTCTGAAAATGCTAAATTTTATCTTCTATAATTCATATCTTGTCTTCTGACGATTGGTGCTTAATCTTTTACTTCCAGATTTACGTCATTACAATCAGCAAAATGCCAGCATAGTTTGCCAAGATTTTGCCAGCGACAATAACTGCTGCTACGATTTTAACTCTCTTAGGATTGCCTCGCTGTAAAGGCTAAATGAATTCTGAAAGAAAACGTATCATTGTGTTACATACCTTTCTAGTTTTGCGCACTTGCTAAACTGATTTTCTATTCATTCGCTGGCAGTTAGTTCCCAGTAATTTTTCCGGGTTATTCTAATGTTTTCCTCAAACAAATATAGTTTTCATAGCATCTTTGTGTCGCGCCAATCAAATGCTTATGCATAGTCTATGTAAGTTAGTCCATCTTCTACTTGTATTATTCAATACTTAATATTTTCATATGTTCCCACCAGAGTTTTGATGGTTATAACAGGATATTCAATATAAGCAAATATCTTAACCTCACCATATACTTAACCATATTCTCGCTATCCCCAGCAATACAAATTTTATTTTATTTTCCAATACGTCTCAAATGACTGTTGTCGGAGTTCAAATGACTTAAATATTATATATACAACATTAATGACCATATTTCTTGGCACAACTATAAATTTAACTCAGAAATTACGCCGTTAGCCTTATACGAATTATCGTTAAATTGGTCTCACTGGAATTTATTCATTAGAAAAATAAACTGGCACGTAGCGGTACATTTTATTTTAAAATATGCTTCATTTTCTTGCGGCTTTGCAATGGTGAAAGATTGCAGTTAGATTAAATATTAAAAAAATTGCCAAAAATGTAAATTAGATCACCTCAGCATACTACATGCCATGAAATATTCAAATACACTAGAATTATATCAAACCCGTATTTGCTTCTTTTGCAGCACAAATATCAGCTGAATGACAGTCGAACTAAACTGAAGAACTCTTAAGGAAGGTAAAAAGCCCAGCGGGTAAAAATGGAATATGAGTTATAAATATTTCAGGCGCATGTATATGTTAAGTTTGCTAAACACGTTTAGAAACATTTTTCTTTTGAACGAAATTGTTTTTGACGTTGTACTTCTTCTTTGGGATCACATAGAACTTTTATCATCTCGAAGAAGACATTGAAACATATGCAAATATTGAAATAATTTTTAAGAAAATCAAATAAAGAAGTACGATGTAATGGTGTTGCTAGTAAAGATTATTGGCAAATGCTGGATGATAAAATGCATTCAGCGAACAGAAAAGAAGGTAATGGCAATAAAATAATTAAAAATCACAAAGACGAAAGTTGGAAGAAGAGAAGAAATACTATGAAAACAAATGATATATACAAAAGGAATGTGGCCAATTTGATAAACGCATAAAAATAAGATAAAATATGGCATTGTATATAGCAGCGATGGTTTAATCAGCGTTACACTGCAAAAATTGGGAAAGGAAACCAGGCAAAATGAATACAGTGAAAAATAACATACGATATATCAATTATACGAGTGAGTGCGATAAATGCATACATTCCAGACATGACAAAAAATAATTAAATATATACGACAATCTCAAACATGTTAAAGAAGAAAGAACATAAGAGCCTATATCCCAGACATGACAATGAAAAATATATATATATATATATATATATATATATATATATATATATATATATATAGTGCAATACTGGAGAAATGTAATCACATCACAGGCACTGAAACCATTAAGCAAAGATACAACTTAAGTGGGCTGGTCATGTTATGAGAATGAATAAGCATAAGCTTAAAAATAGGGTACTGTATTGACAACTAGCAAACTCCAAGCGTTCAGTTTGACGTCCATCTTACGCTACAAAGACAAATTGAAAGACAACTTGAAAAGTTTCAAATTTGATACAAAAACCTGGGAAGTCCAAGCATCAAACTGAAAGGAGTGTCATTAATTTAAAAGGTTTTGACGGCAAGAGACTGTAGGACCATGGCCCGCTTCGTCAAGCTCAGAAGCAGAGACGCCATGAAAACACTGCTTTAACTAATTTCATCTGACAGTGTGGATTTGTCGCCTGCAGTTTGACTGGGCTAGTATCACACTTAAGAAAGCACAATTGAAATATGTCTTCCCTTTACGTGATTTTCTCTATGATAGCCCTTGCTAGTATGCATAATTGTGAAACGAAAGCAACATCCAATGCTGACCCTCATTTATCGCTCACGATAGAAGACTCCACCACACAAACAAGCATATGTGTGTGTGCGTGTGTACAGGAAGAAAATGTACTCGACAGAGGAAGTGAGGATTCACGAACATTTGTAAGAGTTTATTAAATAAATAAAATAATTTTATCATCTTATTTTTTAGTTAAATCTGATTAGAAATATGTAAGACCTCAAATGCTATAACACCACAGAAATAAAATGGTAAAAACCTGCCTAATATCTGAATGGAATCTTTTCAGGTGTCCGGAAGCTTAGATTTAGAATCAAAACTGATTTTGTTTCTTGTAGACGAAAGAGGGAATCAGAGTAACAAGAAGTGGTTTCAAAATTAAAAAAAAAAAAAAAAAAAAACTTTAAGAAGTGTATACAACTGTTGGGGAGTCGTCATATTTAAAATCTAGTCCATGATTTAGTTCTATTATAGAAATATTGAATGCAGTTGGGTGCAAAAACCTTAAATATTTCTAGAACAAAACGACGCCGTGCTTATGCTTTCGACAAGTTCCAAATTTTTCTAAGCCTTACGTCAAGGAAAATTATGGTTAATATAATTAATT
>CAHIKZ030000626.1:515000-660000 GCA_903632075.3 Acanthosepion pharaonis
GTATAAGTGATTCCTAAAATTTCGCTTGAAGATGAAACGGAGCTAAACACCTCAATTCAACTTAATTTTAATAATTATTTGGATGGTTTCGGCTCTCGTTTTTGAAACATGAGAACTCTTATGTAGCGAAGGAATCATATTTTAAAACAAAAAAAATATTATAATATATATATATATATATATATATATATATATATATATATATATATATATATATATATATATATATATATATATATATATATACACAGTCTGTGAGAATAGGTGCACCACAACGCAATTCGCTCTGCCAGGAATTTGGAAACGGCATTTTATTGAATGAATTTACTTTTTAGTATTTCAAGATATTTTTGTGTAATTTTCGTAAATATATCTCATAAAATGAAATGTCAGTGTTATTTACAACTATCTCCGCTTTAAGTCTTTCCACCATAAACAACTACCAAAGAACCTCCCCTATTCTTAAACGCCTAGACTTAAAAGGATGTGTTCGAACAATTAAGAACTAACTAAACAAACGAAAGAATTTTGAGCAGCAATTCACAAAATATAGCTATATACAACACTTAATCAAGGAACAAATAAATAAATCTATTTATGCACGGAGAGAAGACACCCTAAAGTATAAATTTAAAGATAAATCCAAACGAAACCTTCTGGCAATTACTTTTAATACTATTCTAACTCCACCCTCTCAAATAATCAAAAGTGGCTGGAAAATACTGCTTCTCAAACCAAACCTAAACCTTTGACGATATCGGCCTTTTAGCAACTCGTAGACCAAAGAACCTTAAGGAAATCATCAGTGGCAACAAAATTTCAGGCAACAAAATAACACGAAATAGACCAAGAATAACAACAATGGGTTTTTTTCCAACTATGTAACTACAAAATGAGCCTATGTTTTAACAACATTAAACACACCAATTCATTGACTATCATGCTCATTAAAACTGCATTAAAAATATATCACACCTCTAACTGTAAAAGTCGTCACATATTTTACTTATTAGAATGCACATTATGCCAGTAAAAATTTGTCTGAATATTTCAATGGTCATTTCACGACATAATTTATACTTATCAGAATCGGATTAAGTTTATTAGCTGTAGTCAACATTTCCGCCTAGAAAGTCATTATCTTAATAGCGATCCAAATTCACTATTATTGAAAGAATAGAAATAAACACAAACGACAAAGTTTGGAAAATACTACAAAAACATGAAGACACGTTGATTTTCCGCCTCACATCACTTTGTCCAGACGTATTAAACAAAAAAACTAAACAGCACTGATAGATTTAACATATAAACCCATATTTCTATCTAACATTATAATCTCTATAGTGTTGTATATACCCTATTGCTACTACATAGAATATGACACCACCCATGAAGGGCTCAAGCTGACTCCTCTAACCCCTCACCTTCAAACACACCAGACAGACATACACACAGACGTGATGAGGTCTCCAAGACACACACTCACAAACACACACACATATATAAACATACATGCACTACACACGATCATAAAAAATTAAAAGGTAACACACACAAAACACACACACATTCAACAACAATAAAGCTTTCAAAATGAGTAAAGGGGTACATCGGAGACTCATGGGTCTCCTGACATTTCTTAAACCAACTTGAAAAGAAAGAAAATAGTTTACAAGCAACGAAACAATGGAGGGTTATTAGGACTTGGCTTGCTAAAATGCAAAACAAACAAATCACACGAGTAAAATAAAAGTATAATTTAAATAAAATTTTAAACAAAAAGAAAATATTAAAATGAATTAAAGTGCGGCGAGGGTAAAAATAAAGCTTACAAAAATAATAAAGACGGAGAATGTTTACGCATTATAATAAGGCGTGGGTAAAAATTAAAGTCACATGTGGAAAATAAAAAAAAAAGAAAGAAAAAAACTGAGAAAGAAAAAGTGCGAATAAGTTTCACAAATTACAAATTAAAAAAAAAAGACTTAACATGAATTCAGTTCTTCGAAAGAGTTCAAAATTTGTCAGGCGAAACTTGTGCTAGACGGGTGAAAAAGTAAAAACACTTAATAACAACGCTGCGTGTCTCTTCTTTTTCCATGTACTCACTGAAGAGTATCAAATGTCCGTGAAGCTCGACACAACATCTTTCAAGAAAATACAATTACAATACGAATACTCCCTCTAAAATTTCGAACACACTGGAAAATAAAGTTGTATTAAATCTATCAAATTTAAAGCTTTCTCGAGATGAAATTTGTTTCAGAGCTTGGGTTGAATTTTTGCCCAAGTACAAGAACTTTTGACAAAAGTGTGTTTGAATTTTTCCGTCGTCACAAGCTGATAGAATATTTTTCGAAAGCAACAATGGTGAATATTCTTAAACAAATCTAATCGAAGACGAAGATAGTGATAGTCTTACATAATTGGGTATCCAGAAATAGTCCGTGAGGGACGCTCAGAGTCGTTAATAGAATTTTTGAAAATCTGTCATAAAGGAAAACATAAAATCAAACCATAACAAAACCTGGAAAAATCTTGCAAATTTGCAACGTAATACTCTTCGTCGTCTCGCCATTGAAGATTCGATTGTCATAAAAATGGCAAACAAAAGAGTCGCTATTGTTATTATGAATAAGGAAGACTATATTTCGACTTCTGAAAAAGTTTTAAGGGATAAAAGTTTTTTATGAAGAAATAAAAATAGTCTCAACCATTATTACAGAAAAAGCTAGACAAGATAATTTCTGAAATGAAAGGGAATAGTTATATCAATGTAACAGAGTTTAATATATTATGTTCGAAGGAAAAAAACACCATTGTTTTACGGCTTTCCAGAAATAAATAAAAATATAAATAAATTTACTCCACTACGCCCGATTTGTGGTGAATATGAATTCCGTACGGCAAAAATCTGTGAGTGGCTATATTTTTTTACTATAGCAAAACGGTCTTCGTCTTATGTCTGGAACACATTTGATTTTATTTCTATTTTCAGAAGAAAAAATGATTTTTACGATTGATTTTGGTCACTATAGATGTCTCGTCTCTTTATCCAAATACTGATCAGTGTGAAGGGATTGTGGCATGCAACAAAGCATTTGAGAAACGCAAAAACAAAACCATTCCATGAGACTTTCTCTGAGGACTTGTACGTTTCGTCATGGAAAGCAACATGATGAAGTTTTGTAAAAAAGTTTTTTTTGTTCCACCAAATTTAAAGGATGTTCAGTGAGGATCTCCATGGCGTCTATCTTTGCGAATGTCTTTATGAAATAATTTAGAAGAAATAATTCTTGAAGATTTCAAATCACAGCAGGGCTGCAAACCAGAACATTGACTGCAATTTATTGATGATATTTTATTTGTCTTGGAAGGTACTAAGGAAATATTGTTAAACTTTCTACAATTTTGTCATACTTTTGCACAAAAGAATAATTTTCGATCTCAAATACATTTTGAATCTAGTTTTCACAAAGCTAGTTTTGAATTTTTAGACACTAAAGTAAAGTACTCATAGAATCGACTGATGACTGAATTATTTTGCAAGCCTACTTTATCATACATCTATCATACATTTAACTACACAACACTTCTAAGCATCTTATCATACGATAAAATCAAAACGGAAGTGCTAATTTTTACGCATAAGGCGAATTTACTGGTAGATAAAAGATTATTGAAAGCATGCTAATAATTCCATTCGGCATTATGTTAAGCGCGGCTGTTAAGAATCGCGACTGAAACAAATTGCGAATAAAATCGCTAAAAATGAAGATTACCATAGTTTTTTACCAGGGCAAAACAGAAAAACACAATAAAAATTCCGACAGAATCCCAATTGTCATCAAATTGGCACGGAAATTTTCTTGGAATTTTGAAAATATTACACAACAGCTATGGGCACCTTGCACAAAAATATCCACGTTTTAAACAAATATTTCCCAACACGCCTGTAGTTTCATTCAAATGAATAAAAACATCGGACAAATGTTAACAAAGGTAAGCTTAGATACTCAAAACAACATTGGAGTTTTGGATCGTTTTACTCTAGAAAACACTGGTAGAAGAGGAAAAATCATTGCGTTCTGCAGCAACATGAGACGAGTAAATTTTATCCCAAATTCAAGAGAAATATCACGATTTCTACAGTGGATGGTAATTTTCTACTAATTCCCATTTAATATACTCCGCCTGATCTACCTAACATGACTTCATTTATGTGGGTTGCACAACAGAAAAAATTAAATGAAAGATTCAATGGCCACAGGTATGATGTCGGACACAATAATGTCACATCTACTGAGCTTGCAGAACATTTTATTAATTTCGACAAACATCTTAAGGTGTACATTCTAAAAATAATATACAATATCTACCGACTCTTAGAACGTAAGCAAATTATTAACTTCCCGGCCAGGTTGTATGAACAGAATGACAGGAGAGTTCCATAAGATTTATACTAAGCCGTTTGATTAATTCCTCTTAGTAACTAATGATGAATCACCATTCAGTTGTATGCCTTCATACGGGGGGCGTTTTTCATTACAAGACTTTTTACCTTTTACGTTTCTACAAAGACTTAAACTTTTTGTAAACTATTTACATTATTCGGAATATTATATTACATATATTTATTACAACGTTTCTTCAGGAAATATATTATATATATTTATTACAACGTTAATTCAGCTCTGCAAGTTCTCCCCTGCCTTAACCGGGTATTGAACTCACAGTAATTGGGTCCTGTCACTGATCTAACCAACTTTATCCACTGTACCATGTGTCCTTCAGGATATCTGTGTATGAATTTCGGGGTACTATAAACCCAATGTCTTCAGCAATCATGTTTTACTTTGTAAATAAATATGGCGACAAAGATGAGGACAATAGTCCGAATAATATGAATAGTGTACATAATACCTCATCTCAGAAATATAGAAAGAAACTTTTTGTAGATTTATATATATTTATACTTCAAAAAATTGTTTAAATATAACTGAAGAAGGAAGAAATTCTCTTGAAATATTAACATTGTCAAATATTGTTTTGTTTTGTTTTCTTTATTTTTTCTTAAATCGCGTCCTCCTCTTATCTGTTGAAAAATATTGGAAGAGTTACGTCATTCATTTTGTTTATTATTATTATTTTTATTATTGTTTAGTTGTTGTTATTATTATTATTATTATTATTATTATTATTATTAAGCCAATACATATGTTATTATTATTATTATTATTATTATTATTATTATTAATGTTATAGCAATAAATTTATTATAATCTCTATTCAACATTTCCAGTAGGTAGCACATCATTATCATTATTATTATTGCTACTACTTCTAATAATAATAATTTGACTAATATTCTTCGTATTATATTTATTATTATTGTTGTTCTTGGGGGTATTCTTGGGCCCGAGTTGCTCACGGGCAGACGGAAATCATTCAATGGAAAAGATTTAATTTTAGGAGAGTAATGTGTTTGGAATACATTTCCACTGACTCAGCTGTCCCTCAAGAGCGCATTTCCTGCCGACTCTCGATTAGAATTGGCGTTTCCACTTTTATTGAATATCTTTGCCTTGGCATCGGTAAAGAGGAGAAAATTGAAAAAGGAAGAGAAATGAGAAGAGGGAGGTAAAGCATCTGACTGGGCAAGAGGAAAAACGGAGGATTTAACAGGTTAAGTGGTAAGGTGTGTTAAAGAGAAGATTGGGGAAGGAAATTGAGCAAGAATCAGACGAAAATATGTTGCAATTGTTATAATTTAATCGGAAGACACTGAAAGAAACGAAAGAGTAAAATTTATATCGAAAAAGACAAAGAAAGAAAAGAAAGAAAGAAATGAAACAAGAAGAACAAAAACAATAAAAGAATGACAAAGAAAAAGGAAGAAAAAGAAAAAGAAAAAGAAGAAAGAAAGACAAAGACGAATAAGAAGAAAGAAAGAAAGAAAGAAAATGAAAACAAGAAGAACAAAAACAAGAAAGGAATGACAAAGAAAAAGAAGAAAAAGAAAGGCAGAGAAAGAAAAAGAAGAAAGAAAAAGACGAAAAAGAAAGAAAGAAAATGAACAAGAAGAACAAAAACAAGAAAAGAATGACAAAGAATAAGAAAAAAAAAGAAAAAGAAAGGTAGAGAAAGAAGAAGAAGAAGAAAGAAAGAAAGAAAGAAAGAAGAATAAAGAGAAAGGGTAAATTGTAATAAAAGTCAAAGGAATGGTAAAAGAGAAATCTGGTGTAAAAGAAAAAAGAAAACAAAGAAAATGATGGAGAAATCGGCGTTAAATGAAAGAGATCAAGAGAAGAAAAAGAAGAATTCTGAAAATTATGAATAAGATGAAAAAAGAAAAAATCATCGGAATAGTTTACTAAAGAATATCCAAGAATGAAATTGAACTCAGAAGGAATGAAAATAAGAGATAAAAACAATGCAAAAGAAAATTACGTATGGGAGTCGAGAGTGTGGCCTATAGATGTGTAAAGTAAGTAGTTATTCCAGAACGGACGACGAGATAAAGATGTAAATAGATTTAAAGAAAAAGCAGGAATGTATTTAATGTTTGCTTTAATGTCTTAGCTACAGCTAATATGATAACCTCCAGCCTCGCATACATTATTTAACAAAAAAATGTAGGTAAAACGTTTTATTTGAAAATGACGGTGATTGTATTTTCTTTTATTTATCTCCTGGACATAGACTTCCAAATATTTATGATGGTATACTGCATATAGTTCAAATTTGCACTTAATAAAAAATATATATTTTAGCAGAAAAATATAGAATAAGAAAGTAGAAGGAATCGTCTTTACAAAATACCTCAAAATGATCAGGAAAAATAATTACTTATCCTAAAAGCTATTTTGTGCCGTAATATTTGAATTACATATTTTGTCTTCAGCTTTCAAACTGGGAAAAATTACTGCTCACAAAATATAGTGACGAAATACCCTATAATATTCGATTAGTACGCGTTTAATTCCTTTTCTATATAAGGTCATTTACCAATTCTTTCTTACTCTGTCATTACCTCGGATGAATAAACCAGTGAATACTATATAGAGACAATGCAGGCACCTCGTGGCAGTGTAATAGTTAGCGAGCTTGTCTCTCTAGAAAAATTACGACTGCGTACTGAGTTCGATTCGCACATTCGGTCTTGTGCCACATCTAAGCTACGCTTGGAAAATCACTGGGGACAATAATTTATGTAGACGCCTTGAAAATTATCAATAAGTATAAAAATTTATCCCACGGGATGGGATAGCTTCATTTAAAATTTATTGAGCGAAATTAGCCATTTCTTTCTGGAGTTATGCGATGAAAAGTTATCATTATTCATACTAATTATATTCGAACTATTGTTCTCATCTTTGATTTTGTTATCACAAAGTTTCAGTCGTTGTACTCTACGGCCTTCCTCATTTGTCTACCCGGATACAATTCGGAAATCTCTTTCCAGTACCCGGTCGATGTACACCTGATGAAGGCCTAAATGTTGTGACAACAACTATAAAGATGACGGCAATTAGGTCAATAATGAAATCATCCATATTTCAAAACTCTCTATATGAAACAGAGAATGTCTGTCTGTCAGTGTGATACCTCTTCACTCGAGATCCATCTAACCAATTTTGACCAAACTTGGCACATACATTATACTATGTAAAAAATAGGTTCTTAGTGTAAACAATCCATTTAAAAAAAAATCAATAATCGAGAAAGCGATTTTTTCTTGTTTCTTTCTTTTTCTTTCGGTGATCTTTCAACCAATTTCATTAGACATATTAATCGCTTTATAAATGTATCCTCTTTTACATCCTTGATAGCTCACTGACGAATTCAATTTCAATAACTTCAAAATAATTGTGGTCTGAAGTGGGTCTTCGGGTGGCCTGTTTTATCCCTTCCTGTCCTCGGCTAACTTCGATTGAATAAATACAGACTATATCTGTTGTATCATTAACTGCATTAATTCAAAGAGATTTTTAATATTAATTTTTAAACATGTGGCAAATTTACTACGCTATGTCAAGACCAACTTTTCAATCTCCAGGACAACTTGGCTTGATAGAAAAATCGATAAAGCAGAAGGTAGGTACAAATTTTTGCAAAAGTCCAGGCAAATTACATGGGATCAATATTTTTATTGGATAAGCTGATGTGCTTTGCACTTAGTGCAAAAAATAGCTCATGTTACGTAGTTTTCATGTGACATTGACTTCACTCGAAAATTGCAAAAACTTCGAGTTTTTCTTACAACATAAAATTAAAAAATGAATAACTTCCTCATTTTTTCCGATTTTCTTCAAACATGTCGCAGAAAACTTATTCTCATGCAAGCAATACGATAGTTGTAGATGGTTTTAATTTTAGTTTTAAGATGGTTTTAGTCTTTCTCGCTTTGCCGCGTATAACGAAAAAAACAGTAAAAACTGTTCAAAAAGCTCGTTTTTCGGCCATAAAACCATGGTTTTTCATTCAATTCTTTCCAAAGTTGTCAAGTAAATTGCATATGGCACACAAATTGTCTTGCGTCAATGTTTCGTTTAGAATCTTTCATTTAAGCGGACAGAATCTGAAACAAACTTGGTCCCAAATCGGCTTTTGCAATTTAACCAATTGATTCTTCATATGATTCCATTCTAAATTGGCATTCGAACAACCTTTAATAAAAGATTGTTTGAAAAATATTATTGAAGCGCCAAAATGGATAAAATATTCCCGAAGGACCTTGTATCAATCCCAGCTTTACAGGAAACGTACGTAGAAAGATGGGGTGTTCCTGCGTTTGCACTTGCAGCTGAATCAAGCTCTTACGCTTCATCCCTGTTTATGTTTGATTATGAGATTTGTGAACAATGCCATACTATTTGAAAGAGAATACGCCCATAGGAAATTTACTGAATATCTAAAACATTGAAACAATTCAACCCCGAGTAACAACCATACAAGAAGATTTTATAGATGGATTTTTTTTTGAGAAAACTCAAACATTTGCGAAGGACATACCTTAAAAGAAAGATGAGGTGAAATGTAGTAACGTAGTATACCAACGGATGATGCATACAAGCGGAGACGCAGGCAGATATTTCTAGACAGGAGGGTGTGGTTACACAATTAAAACCATGTACAGACAGGAAGCGCCCGGTACCTAGGTTTGTATAAGTACAGCAAAAGCAGGTGGTATATTAGAATATCATCTTGGAATAGATTAAGTCTTAGCGTTGTGTTTCTCCATATTTTTAAGCAAGGACACACCTAGTATCAGATGAATATATCACGGCACACTTAGCTAATTTTTAAAGGGTATACCTTTAAATATTTAGAAATAAAACCATAGATTTTTTGAACAAAGAACACACACCAGTATGAACTTACTTTATTTGAATGTTTCTGTCAAAATATTTTTGAAGCTTATTTTGTGAAATACTAACGTTGAACAATTATTACTTCCACTTACACAGATACCGTATATGTATGACGTGACAATACTTCGGGGCACACTTAAGACGAAAGTCATGCCGGTAGGGAATCATTGTTTAGGGCATGGTAAACTCCCAATGATTTTACAGTATATGGTAACGCCAGTCTTAAGGATGCAAACACGACAAAATTTCGTACAGTCCAGTTACGTAATTATTCAACGCTTACTGCGTTTTATTTGATCCAGAACTCTAATATTCAGGTTCTCATGCTTCCCCGCCATACAGCAATATCAGTGTTATCAGAAATTTACACACCATACGCTTCCTCTGACAGAGTTATTTCTCAAAGATTTTTACTTTGTGTAATAGACTTCTGCGTTTATATTTCACTGTCAACGGTCCATTGTTAGTAATCTCCCTTATCCTCATCATCCACACTATCTGCTACCTCCTCTTTCATTCATTTCGCACACCTCATTCATCATAAACATTTTAACATTAACCCTCTACATTACAATCTAAAGAGGAGGTACGGTTTAGTAATAGATGCCGTCTCGGATTAAGGAATCGGATAGCCTAGTTGGAATTTCAGTCTAATCCATTACATTCATTTACGTGCTAATACCCTTGGGAATGTATGAATCCTCTTCTTCTTCCCCCAGCTATGGGTAAATAGCAGAACAGACCGGGTTCTATATAGCCTTGGCTGACAACTGGTCTAAGAGAAGGACAACTCTGAATTCAAAAACTGGGGTTTGTACAGTAGGCTAAAAACTTACTGACTTAAAAATAAATCTGGCTTGTTATAGTACCAGCAACGATATTTTGCAGCTCTGTGTTCCTCAAGGAGTTTAAAGGCATTATATATATATATATATATATATATATATATATATATATATATATATATATATATATATATATAATCGACTCTCCCGTCGAGATTCGACGTATGAGGGTAAAAGCAGATCAGTTTTCAGGAAACCGACAGCCCGACACCGGCATGAGGTTTGATTATAGTGGTGAAGGCTTTGTGCAGGATCATCGACACTTTTTGAAGGGACGAATACAGAGACCTGGTGCACCGTATGCCACAAGGTTCCCAAACGAACCTTCACAGGTCTTGAATTCAGAGTTGTCCTTCTCCTAGACCAGTTGCCATCCAAGGCTATAGAACACAGTCATTCCTGCTATTTTACCTATAGCTGGAGGGAGAGGAAGAAGATTCATACCTTTCCCAAGGGTATTAGTACGTAAGTGAATATAATGGATTCGAGTGGAATTCGAACTCGGCTCTGCGATTCCTCAATACATATATATATATATATATATATATATATATATATATATATATATATATATATATATATACTAGCAGTAGAGCCCGGCGTTGCCCGGAGATGTAACAGTAAAAGATAGATCAAGTATCGACCATCATAAAGACTGAAAAATAAAATTCACAAAGATTATTGTTATTAAAGTTGCCGGACACGCATGTCTTAATTATTTTCTTTTTTTTTTACGAATTGGTCAAACCCAAATTCAAACAAAACATTGTTTACTATCGTTATGAGTCTATCGATTGGTGAATAGAATTTTAATATAAACAATTGTCTTGTAAATGGAATTTTTAAAGCATTCTGAATGTAAATAAAAAAAAAGTGTGCAAGACAATAAGAAATACTACCTGCCGAAAAAAAAAGTGGATGTTTGTTTTATCGGCTGAAAAAATAAGAAATCCGATCCCATATATAAACACACACACACACACACACACACACACACACACACACAAACAAACAACCACGGAATCGCTAGAACATAGAGCATACTCTGATGAAAAAGACGCCAAAGTTTATGAAAACAAAATTTTATCGTCAAAATGCTTATGTTTTTATGAAGAGGATAGACTAAATTTTTTTTAATTATTTTTAAAATTTTACCATCTTTTAGAATACTCTAAATTTTGATTTAAAAACCTTGTTTCTCTTTGTCGCAACAAGGGGTAGTAAATAACATAGATAATTTTTAGCGTTTTTTTTTTTTTATTTACACATTAATTTGGAAAATCTTTCAAAAATAAAAATAATTGTCAGATGTTAATGAAACTTTCAGAAACTATTCACAGATGATCGAAATTATTATAAATATGTTTGTTATTTTTATTAAAGTCATGGCAGAAATATTTTTTTTATATTTATTAACACCCCCATAACTAATTTTATGAAAAACTCTAGAAATTCGAGACCATCGGTTTTAGTGATTACAATCGTTAAAAGGACAAGGCTTTGAAGAATGCAAATCATGTTTTTTTTGTTTTGTTTTGTTTTTTGGCCAACGTACCTGAAAATCAGCTGTGAATTGTAACATACAAAACTCAATAAAAGAAATATATTATTTAGTTTCAAATGCTTTTATTTGTTTTTATTTGTTTTTATGAATATGGACAATATTTTCTGAAAGCAAAAAAATTTTCAATGAAAATTGAATTTTTAATACAATTATTTCTTATTTCTTTAATTTTAAAAGATTTTTTAAAAATGTTTAAATTGAATTTTAAAAATATTTTAACATTAGTTAAAAAGCAACATCAATCTTTCAAAATGTCCGTGTGAGATTGTCATTGTCTAGCGCTTTGAAAATTGTATAATTTGGACCAATCAGATTAGCCATGGTAATTAAGAAATGTAATTTTTGTGTTCATAGTCGGACAGTAATTATCAAGTACGGAAGACCAACCAGAATACAATTTAGTTGCATTATTTGAGTTCAGCATTGTTCTCCGCTGTTAAGCCCTTTACTTTTGCGAAAGACGTATGGAGAAGTTAATTTGAGTTTTCAATTTCAACTGAGAAGGTACCTACAAGTAACAGTATCATCTTATGAAATTCTACTACTGCTAAACTTTAATTTATATGATCTTATTTTTATATTAATCTCAGTTATGATATTTTTCCATAAATCGAATATCAAAATTAATAATAAAATGAATGGAAATACAAATACCACAGTAAAATGTAATAAATGTACATAAAATTATAGCATTTTATGTACACTTCTGATAAAATTTCATAAGAAACGTACCTAAATTAATTAGATACCTTTTTCTTATGAAATTTAATCTCACTATTGACAGTCTTATTTTTTAATTTCTTTATATTTTCCATAAAGCATCGTAAACGTAAAAATGAAAGCTAAGTACAAAAAAAAATTAAAAAAAAAAAAAATTAAAAATTAGAGCGCTGAAAGTTTTCCTTAAAAGTAACAAGGTAAATAATTTGTTCACTTAAATAATTTCACTTCCTTCCATCCGTAGAAAGAATTCTCCTCCCGTAAGTTATCTAAACGTCATGAATGTGCCTTTCGTCAATCGTCAAGCGACGCGAAAGGTTATGACCTGCTTTGTTTTATTTTCAAATTACATATTTTCGGCGCAGAAGCTAAGTTAAGCTTGGTTCAAAATATTTTAAATAAACAGTATAATTTCTGTTTTTATTAAAATCAGTTTTGAAAAATGATAATTGATTTTTAAAAGAATATCAAAGTAAGATTTTAATCTTTTTTATCAAATCGAAAAAAATGATTGAAAATGATTATCTGTCCTTTTTTTTGACCAAAAAAACAATATTTTTAACTAAAATTTCAGACGTGCTAGGAACGATTAAAAATGTAAAAAATACCCCCAAAAATACTTTTGATTTTTCCTCTTTAATAATAATAATATGAACATTAGACGATAAAATTTTGTTTTCGTCAAGTTCGGCGTCTTTTTCATCATGCTATGCTCTTTTGTTTACATTTTCGTGGGTGAGTTGTCCCCTTCCATTCACGATGTGTCTTAATCGTGTTTTCAAATTGATTTTATTAAAAAACAACTGTGTTTTTCCCCATTCTAGGCCTCGTTAGAACCACCACAAGGTAATTTTATGTAGTCCTGTGAAGTTTTGTTGAAATCGGCCAAAAAATGTAAGAAATTCGATCCAACATATAAACGTTACAGACACAAACACACACACAATCTGCGTTTTATAATAAGTACGATATATATATATATATACATATATATATGTATATATACATATTACAATCGAACTCTTTTCAAATCTAGATCAATCATTACCTACCATTTAATAATATCTAAGAAAAGGCCAACTTTGAATTCATAGATTGGTGGTTGTGTAGTAAACCAGCAACTTTCTCACTTAAAAAAAAATTGTCTTGTTATAGAAAAAGCAAAGAAATCAGGCGACACTGCGTTACTCAAAAGATTTAAAGGCATATATATATATATATATATATATATATATATATATATATATATATATATATATATATATATACTGGATGCAGTAGAGGCAAAGCTGCACCACAGACGACAATCTATATCTTTGTGATATTCTTTAATGGAATGACGATGGATGAGACTGTAAAGGGCAACATCATATAGATACAGGTAGAGAAGTGAGTTTGTGACCACAGCAGTGTGAAATCCGCTGAATGGATAAATGATGGTCATATAAATTAGATAACGAGTAACTCTAGACGGAAATCTGTTAAGACTGTATTGATCGGAAAAGCAAATTCGCGCGCTTCTCGTACAGAAACTGTCTCAGTGGAACTTCCTTTGAACCAAGAGAATACGAAGGGAATGAAGAAAGTTCAAGCCCTTTGTACGTTACATGGGGGTGTCTTACCTGTGAAAATATGAATTGATTGGATTTAGGAATGCAGCTCATATGAACAGTTTGGGTAATTTGACAGCCAAATAAACAGTTTGTGTAATTTAATAGCCAAATATAATTTCCTGCTAATGATGAACATGATTCCAACAGTTTTGGCACAAACCTAGTTCATAATTCTTTTATCGTTTCATCTCAATCAAGGCGAAATGCCACTAGTAAGCAGGTTGTTTCTTGGAATGTGAGAGAACGAGAACACTTTAGTGACGGGGAGTGAGGAAAGGACAATGAAGTTTCAGGTAGTCAGGAGATGGCGATTGACGTTACATTTAATGTTTTTTAATGTGTTAGGTGGCAGAGAACAAAGAAATATGATGGGAGTTCCACAGGTGAGAAATTCAAGAAAAGGAACAGAAGGGAAATGGTGATGAAACCTACTTATTTCAACAGTAAAACGGCGAGACCTACTTGCCAAACTTGTAGATCGTTTAAATCCATGCAGAAAAACTATAATGCTGACATTTGCTCTAAAGTAAGTGTTTATGTAAAACTATGTTATTAAATGTTTAATTTAACAAAAATCTTTTAACACATATCTGATATTATTTTCGCCGTTTATTAAAAGTTATCGAGCACAGAATAACTTTTAGAATGACGAGAATACGGAATGCAGTTAATGCAGAACGAAGCATTCATAAAAATATCGAGGGTCAAGAGATCAATTTGGAGATATTATAGTCGCTCTAGTTTCGTTTAACTCACATTTAATCAATAAAACTTTTGACGCTAACAACTCACAAGGTAGAATGGAATAAAAATGAATATTCTAAAGTCTACCGTTTGCTAGGATGAATAAAGTAAAGAAGATGATTAGAATCGATTATAACCCGTGAATATTGAAGGTGGAAGAAAGTATGAAACACACTCTGCCAGGATTTTCATTGAAGTTCGGATAGTGTAACAGATGTCGGCGGCGGGATGGAATCAGCGAGTCTAGTTCAAATTTCTTTAGAAAGAAGTATTAAGTACAGGTTTCTAAAAATCTGGTATTATTCATAGGTTTACCTTATTCCATATTGATTATAGGCCTTATATTATTTGAACAAATCTTGTCATATTACTGGGATATTTCTGTAGAAATGGTAATGGTCAGATAAATGAAACTTTGTGTCACCATTGATCGATCGTTAAACGTTACTGTCCGTTAAGAATTTCCAGAATCTTTCTCTTCATAGACATTTTATCTTGTTCTTTCTTTTAGTGTTAGGAGTTTAATTCCCTAAGTTTTGTTTAAATTATTGTTTAAAGTCAAGAAGCATCATTAAAGATTGAGAACCTTCAGTCAGGCTATAGCATGGATATTGTGTTCTTAATCTAATCCGTCAAAAAGAAATATAATGCATGACGGAAAGAGACATTTCTTTCTAGTTGGAGGGAATAAAATAAAAGACAAACATGTGACATACATGTATCTTCCATCTCGATGGAGGCGCTAATATATCTCCCTCCCCTCCGTTGTTTTTCTGCGTGGACATCGGGGTGAAAATGCATATGGCATCTTTCATGTTAATTTCGATGTGTTCGCAGGCCTAGTTCAAACCTTGCTCTTCGCTATTGCTTTTTTTCCTAATTGATGTTTTTTTCCTCTCGTGTGTGCACATGCATGTTCTTTACCAGATAGAAACTATGGCTGAGTTTGTTTCCTTTTTAAGGAAGAGCGCATATTTCTGGTGAACCAGAAGTCATCCGAGTTTGGACCATAAATTGCGGAGAGGAGTCGAAGTGTGTATTCGGGAGGATGGAAAAAATTGTAGCTAACGGAAGGTACGCAACTTGATACCCGATCAGTATCGGCTGAGTCACTGTGGAGAGGGGGAAAGATGTTGAAAGACCCGAAACCCCTAATGAACCTCGTATAGAAACATCACTGATTACCTGTATCAAATCATACAGTTGAAGTAGATTCTATTGGTTTAAACCATTGCGATCTAAAGTCGGTAAGGAATATGAAAGAGGATGTATTTTCTGACAAAACGAACATAGTGAGATTTGAACTCTGGTTTCATGGTCAGAAAATGAACGTCATAAACACTCGGCAACTCTGAAATTAATGTTGAGGAATTTGCTTTTTTTTCGATTTTGTGGGATTAGTGTCTATGTACTTTCACCAAACTCGTATTTAATTAGTTAAACGCCTGGCGCTAATAGTGATTTTCCAAGCGTAGCTTAGATGTTTCACAAGGCCGAAAGTATGCCGGACCCAGTGAGAATTGAACTCATTACTCAGGCGAAATTGTTCTAGCGAGACAAGCTTGGTAACCATTACACCGCCTCGGTGTGCCCAAACCCCTGGCGCTAATAACGTACAAGGTAGAATCAAATAAATCATAATGAAGTCTATCGTTTTTTAGGAGGAATGAAGCATAGAGGACGATTAGAATCGATTATAAGCCGTGACTATCGAAGTTAGATGAAGGTTAGTGCGACAAGCATTCTGCCATGATATTAATTAACTTTCCACCTGTGAAAATGATATTCGTGAGAGGAGTGGAATCAGCGAGCCTGGTTCAAATTTCGGAATGAATTTTTGTGTTCCTTTTCGCCAAATATATTTACAAAAAGTATGAAACTTTCTGTTTGTTTAGTTAAATAGCAACGGGGCTTTCTTAATAGATACTTGGCGAGTAGTGCAGAAAATCCTCAATTCAAGGCCATTACACTTTCCATAGATTCAAGGTAATTTCTACATAATAAAGAAAGAAAATCCTGGCGAGATCTGTGATCATTTACATCCTGAAATGATATGGCATGTTTTAATAGTAGCAATTAGAAGATGTCAGTAAAGTAGAAAATCATAAAGACCCAAGAAGTGCTTTGAAAAAGGAATAAAAACATGAACAAGAGATATATCACTGTAGTGGAAGCAAATGAAATTTATATCCATTCTATATTCAAGTTGGCATATAAAGTTTATACCTTTGTTGAAAGAATACATAGAGTTTGGGTTTTCCGAGTTAAGTTTATTTGAAAATTATATCAAAGCTTCTGCAGTTGCTAGCACGTGTTTAGGAATGTTTATAACATGGAAATTGTTGTTCTCCATAAAAATGAATTGATATGTTTTCTGCTTTCTGTTCACAAAACAGCAAAATATGCAATCATAAAAGATGTTTTTCTTGCCTGTAATAAATTATGATGCATTTTCGTCTGTAGCCCATGTGTATATTGACGTTCAAATGTCACGCGATGAATCAAATTCGGACTTCTTTGTTTAGAGCTCCAGAAACAATTCTTTTGGGATCCGTTTCTTTACTTTTATTCTTGCAAAGGTATCGCCAACTTTCTGCTGATTGGCTTGAGGCTTATCTTTTATGAATGAAGGAAAAGATACTGAACGTTTTAATTCTGTGTTTTTTTATAAACTTCATTTGTATTTATTAACGTCGTTGAAGCGATTTCGTTAATTTCCGAGTGGATATTTTCAGTTTAACCTAGAAACACCAAAGATAAACTTTAGATAATAATGCGATGTAAAATACAAATTCTTAAAAAGAGCAATGTAAAGGAATTTAAGGTAAACATATGCCAAAAGAAATCGTCATTAAATTTTCTTCCAGTGCATAATTTTTGTCTATAATCAGCGTTGAAATGAAGTAGAAATAATATAAAGAAAACTGAAATTATTGTTCATACGCGCACATACACACAAAAATTTATATATAGATTATTTATAATTTGTGATATTTATCGAAAAAGAAGTTGAAATATCTGGGGTAGAGTGTATGTACAGAAAATAGTTGTTTTTAAGCATTTTAGCCAAAGCAAGGGGGGAGTGCCTCTAGCACGCAAGGAGTTACACAGAGTGGGAACAAGAGGAAAGAGCTGTGATAGAGGAAAGGATTAAGAGAAGGACAGGGAATTAGATCAAGGCATATGAAGATATCAACTGACATTGCATTTGAATATATAGGGATTATAGCTATGAAGAAAGCAAGTAAAAGGAAGAGAGTTCCACCGACGGGAAGTATGAGACATGAAGATATTGGAGTAGAAGAAACGGCCGTATTTAACCGTTTCGACAGTGAAACGGTGGGACCTAGATGCCAACCTAGTAGCACATTTAAGTTCATGCAGTTTGAGAACCACCGAAAGTATCTCATCGGAGCAGTTACCGTGAATTTATTTGTAGAAAGAAACAGGGAAGCGAGGGCACGTACAATACTAACATGAATTATTACTGCATGATGGCTGCAAGTTTCACATAATACGTGATCAACAGATTATGTGTTCTATCAGACATGCATCTGGTTGAATGCTCTGAACATATTACGCTTATTTACTTTTATATGAACACTCTCGAATTCTCGGAACAAATTCTTTATGTTTATATTAAATTCGTTAATGAAGGCGGCGTGATTTCTTTTTTCATTTCTTTTATTTTCCAAAGTACGTTCAATCTCATTCAAGATCCTCTTCAGGTGTGAATTTGTAAGACAAAAAATGAGATTGAAAGTACGTGGGAAAAATAAAAAAAGAGAAAACAAAAACTACGCTCCCTTCCTTAACGAATTTAATACCGACATTAAGAAGTTGATTCGAGAATTCGAGAGGATTAAGATCAAAATAAATAGACATAATATGCCCAGATTATTCAGCCAAACATGCTTGAATGACGATATGTTGCCTAAACATAAATATATATTTAAATATATAGTGAGAGTATTTTACTTTGATTAAACCTACTTAATGCTTTATCTTTAATATTGGGCAATTTATTGAACATATTGTTTGCCTTAAATGACTTTTCACAATACCCCATAGACTGTCTGCGTTTTTTGGCTTCATGCTATCTTTGATATTACTATTATTGTAGCTCCTGAAAAAGTTATACTAAGTTGAGCACTTTTGCAGAATTTTTGTTTGATCATTTTTCTCAGCATCCAAATCTGCTATTATATTTTATCAAAAAAAAACAAACTATCTAATATCAAAATAAAATCCACACAATTTACCTACTCCTTTAAAAATATAGCAACATGAAACCTACATGATTACGTTAAACATGATTACGTTAAACTAACAATATGAAACACATAAGAATGAAAATATTCTTTTTCTTCAACAAAGACATTTGTGACAACGACAACATCAACGATAATGCTAATAATATTAACAAAATTGGATTTACATCAATGAAATACACACCACAAAAAAAACGACATCATTGCTTTTGAAAATGAATTAAGAAGTATAATCAATAATTTTCAAATAATAAAATTCAGCAATAATTTCCAAAATATACTAGAAAACGATTTAAAAATGATAAAGATTTCAAAAATATTTATAAAAGCAGATAAATCCAGGATAATCTATCAAATGAAGATCAAAAATTACTATTAAAACTAGTCAGCAAAGAAGTCACCAAATTTTACAAAACTAAGAACGAAACAGAAAAAAATTTAAACAGTGGATTTTTCTTGGGGTCGATGGGTTATGTATGTTTGGATTAATACCATTACCGTCTTTATTTACCAAACATTAGTAGTTGGATCAGGCATAGGTTTAAAAGTGATAATAATTCATCGAATCTCCAACAAGAATCCTCAGCAGAAAGAACTGGAGGGCAGTTTCACACTTTTGCTTCTCATCAGCAGTGCGCGTCCAAGAATGAAACCCGGACTGTTACGATATAACGCAATCATCATACCACTGCGCCATTGGGTTTCGGCGATGAAAAGGAATTTAACTAGATTGAATATAGCGCAGCTACTACTAATTCTCGTACAGAAGCTGAGAAGGATTTCCGTTGAACCAACAGAATATGAAAGGAATTAGGAAAGTTACTTATCCATGCTTACTAAATCCACCGGAACTGGCCCTCAAGAACAACTTCCTTCACCAAGCCGCATCATTAAGCGTTTTAGAAGCTGGATTAAGCATAGCTTTATAAGTTATAGAAAATTTTGGAGATTTTTATAATTTCTCATAAAAATTAATCGAGTGTAGAACAATAATTCACGAGAAAAAGAACTACATGGCCGTTTCATCCTGTTTGAGACTCACCAATAGTGGACATCCACTACCGAGGATCGAACCCGGACCGTTACGATACAACGCAAGCATCATACCACTGCGTTCCAATATTAATTCGAAAGAGTTAACAACGACATATGTGGCAATATTGAGACAAATATTGAGAGCTCTTTCTCCATAAATATCACACAATAAACAATATATATATATATATATATCGGCGAAATGCATTGTCGGATTTTTTTTTCCAAGATGTTTTTCCAATTATCAATAATTCATAACTCTGTCGGGATCATATGCCCAAATTATAACATACTGTCAACATGGATAAAAAAAAAAACCCATCTTTAATTTATTTTTTAAACATTTTGAAAGATTCTAACTCTCGACTCAGACACTTAAAGAAAAAACATAAAATGTTAACGACTTTTGAAAATGTCACTCATGTTCTTTCTCTTTTGTAGTTACAAGCAACAACAACTTTGAAAAATAATACAAGATTTTCATTTTGTAAAACACATACAAATACATAAACACGTAAGTCATTTTTTCGCCTTCGATCTAATAGGCCAAGTGTCGGATGTTTTTTCGAAATATACTTTCTAACGTTTATCCAATTGTCAAAAAATTCTAACTGTCGGCTTCTTATACCCAAATTTATAGCACGCATACACGCACATATTCAACATATATATATATATATATATATATATATATATATGTGTGTGTGTGATGAGAAAAAAATTAACGTTCACAGCATAAATTCAAAAGAGTGCTCAATACCAAGAGTAGAGCAATAATTATTTATTATAGATTTTTGCCCTCAAAATCAACTATAGTTTTAGTAAAAATATAAAGAAAATTCTTAAGTCACACAACAACAGAATACTAAAACTATATAACGATAATAAATGCAACCTGAACACAATTTCTACTATACCCCAGACAACCAAATTTGGTAATTGTAGAATTCCAAACTAATGCCCATTATCAAACAATTGCCTAACAAAATTCATTTTATATATGTCTTCTATCACTTCAATAATATGAAACTGTCTTTGGGTCCACTAGGAATGATTTTAAAAAGTTTTGTTATAAGCACAGATCATCTTTTAAAAATGCAAGCAAACGCAACATGAATTTGCTTTCTAAATACTTTTGGAAACTGAAGGAAGAAGCCAAAACACCTAAGGTTAAGTGGGAAATCTTCAAATAGACCAGAACATGCAGCTTTCTGAAAGAACCTTGTTTCTTATGTCTGCATAAAAAAATATGATTTATTAAGTTTTACAATAATAGTCAATTGTGAAATCAAAGATCCAAGAGTACTGTTTTTTGTAGGCACATTAAGGATCTAACATTACAATCTTGTTAAACCTTCAAACTTATAACTAGCTTCCTTCATATATTTTATATGTGCTTATCCATCTTTACTGACCTATTCCAAATCACAATTCTAAAATGATTTTATGCATATGTATAATACTAACAATAATATCAGATAATTAGATTTATATCTATATTTATTTTGCAAGGTATATAGTTTGATAATATAGAAAAATTATATTAGCCGTTCACACCTTATATGTCTTTTTAATTACATCTTAAATTCTGAACTGAAATTTATTGTAGTATTTATCAAAATAATTTATCTATTTTGCATACTAATATTAATTTATCTATTTTGCATACTAATATTAATTTACAAACTACGTTTATCAAGAAAAAAATGGGAAGAAACACCAACTATATATATATATATATATATATATATATATATATATATATATATATATATATATATATATATATATATAGTTTATGAAAAATTATAATCCGTACGGGTGCCCCTAAGGAGGATACAATCCAGAAGCTCAATGTAAATCCAGAGCAAATAATTTAAATAAAAACAGACCACTTTAAGGTTCCATGTAATACATTATTTCATCGCATCCCTTCTGGGCTGTGGTGAAATGATGTATTACATGGAAACCTTAATGTGGTCTGTTTTATTTAAATTATATATATATATATATATATATATATATATATATATATATATATATGGGAGAGATAGAGAGGGGAATTTAGTTAATGCAATATTCTTAGACAGGATAAGAAAACTTTAAAATAATTCTGATGTTTGATTATCTAGTCAAATTTTAGAAAATAAGTCGAGTTGCAAACTTTTCTTTTTCAGCTCATATATCAGGTAAAAAATATCATTTTCGAGAATCCATTCGTCAACATAATCAGAATGATTAATCAGTAATTTTACAGATTTTCTATTTCGTTTCCACTTTTGTAGGTACTTTATGAGTTTTTTTTCTGTATGTTATTTATCTTTGTTCTCCTGTTTTATAAGTGTAGATTTGCGAAGTGTTTGTTCGCCAACTTATAATCAATGAATTACGCAAATAAAAACAAAGAAAAAGAATATAAAATATGAAAAGAGTAGAAAGTAGCTAAGAACGTATCGTTACATAGAATCTGGTTAAAAAAAGTGTGGAAACTTTGGATCAAATAATGAAAAAATAATGAATATGAATAAAGTCCGGCATGTTGAGATGATGTCGATTGATTGTATAAGGAATGAGAAGCTGTAGAAAAAGACTTATCTGCTTTATTAAAAGAGTAACCAGTTCCATGGAGCGGGTAATAAGAAAATTAAGTCAAATCCAATTTCCAGTAATTGCAACCGAATAGTAAAAATAAATAAATGTTACATAAGAAAATTGAAAAATAAGAAGGAAAACAAAATCCAATGAACAAACGTAACAAACCAGAAGTAATAAATATTGTATGGCCTAATAATATGTAGAGAAAAGTATTTTGAAGCAAATCTTGGGGATATGTAGCGAGAAATATTAGGTTGGAAAAATTGTCCTGTCGTATATCAAGATAGAATAGTAACATAACTCTCTTTGCTTTTTATTAATATATTTCTTCAGTATAATATATATTCTTATTATAGATAGCGTAATTATAAACATTTGTCAAATTGTTTATCATAATGCTTAATCATGTTCATGATTCAATGCAAATAAACTCTTTATATCGATTTTTACTCTGTTCCCTCTGAAAGAGATTGGATAAGATGTAAAAAATTCAGAACAAACAAAATTTTCATACTTAGTGTCATGATTTTTTCTTGAGTGACTGACATAATGATTTAAAAGCAACAGGTCTTTACGACTGACCAATCATAAGCGCTTTTTGTGAACTACATCAATCTGCCGAAATCTACATCACTGCTGTGAATGTTTTGCTTTCATTTATCCCCTTTAGAAGATTTTTTTTTATTACATTGAAAACAAGAGCAAAGAGTATAAAATTTTCTCTGGTAAAAGCATGATTTATTTTCGTTTTTTTTTCGTTAGGCAATTAAGTGGAAAATTATAATAATATACATTGCCTTTTGCGTTTGTCTTAAATTTAGAGGATGTTTTATGTTCTTTTTCAATGTTCATTATTCTGCCAGCGAGAGGCTCGGTAGCAAATCTGCCGTTTGATGAAGAGTAGAGATAAGACTTTTCATTAAACTGAAGAGCATCTACATGTGGAGGTACAACATGAGAAATTGCGGGAAAAATTCCGAGTTCATGAAGGTGTTTTATATATGACATCTTGTTTTTAGTGAACCGTTTTCTAATTGCTGTTCGTTTTGCTCAGCATTTTCCTTAATTACGGCATTTAAAATGAATTCACAACTTAAACTCACCCATTCAATCTTGGCAGATTCTGACACGTGAATCTTCATCATTATGCAGAACAAGAACTTTAGCTTATTTCGTTGTAGCAAAATCATTTATAAATTTATAAGACATAGAGTCTGCTTTAATCTTACTTAAAAATGTTAAAATCAATTTAAATTTTACCCTCTCTGATGTTAAGTAAAATGAAAAATATATATATATATATATATATATATATATATATATATATATATATATAAAGAAATATAGTCTTAAGGTGTGCTATATTTATGGAATAAAGTGCTCAATATCAGAGATAGAGCGTGTGTAAATATAAAAGTGAACATAGAAGTCAACACTTAGATGCGACAGTCTGTTTCATTATGCAATCGTCAGGCCACATATGCTGTTATTTTTCTGCTACTTATATATATATATGGTATATTGTGGGTAAAAATGAAAACGGAAAAAAAATAAAAACAAATAAATATAATAAAAAACAAAAAATAAATAAATACTATGTTGCTCAAAACCGAAAAGAGAAAATATACAAGTAAAAAATAAATTGATATAAATTCATATAGAAAACCAATCCCAAATTAAAAACTCTTCCCGCCAAAATAATAACAACAAACCCCAAAATTGAACAAAAGCTTTAATTAAATTCTCAAACCAAAACAAAACTGTTAAATAAGTGATATAAACAAATTTTTACTACGTTAATAAATAAATAAATAAAATAAAAACAAAAATAAAAAACAAAGCAATATAATTTGACCCAAATAAATAAACAAACGACTTCCGGTAAAATAACCGCCATAATAGAATACCCCAATACCACTAACCCGTATATATATAAATATCCGGAAGAAATAACAGCATATGTGGCCTGACGATTGCATATAGCATGAACATAGAAGTCAACATGCAATCGTCGGATGACGATTGCATATAGCATGAAACAGACTGTCGCTTCTAAGTTTGAATTCTATGTTCACTTTTATATTTACACGCTCTATCTCTGATATTGAGCTCTTTATCCCATAAATATAGCACATCTTAAGACTATATTTTATATATATATATATATATATATATATATATATATATATATATATATATATATATATATATATATCGAAATAAAAGTATGAAATTTAATATTACCAGACATATTAAAACAGTATTAAATAATAAAAAAAACAACTCAACAACAAGGGGGGGGGAAGCAACCGGTTTCGCTCCCGCTCGTCAGGCTTCCACAGGAGATTGAAAATTAAGACAGAGAAATGTACAATAAGAATAGGTGGAAAAAAAAATATTAATTACACACACACATTTACTAATTTGAAAGCCCAGTTGAACAATTTCGCTCACACCTTTTCCTGATCCTCTGTCGCAACTGCTGAATCCAAATGGAAAGCAGAACATCAGCGTGTTGTTAACGCTCTGAGGAATAATTATATCTTGATTATTTCCAGACCTGATAAAGGTGCTGGTGTAGTTATTTTGGACCGAGCAGACTATATAACCAAAATGTCTTCTATCTTAGAAGACACTTCAAAATTTACTAGACTTGGTTCTGCTGACACCTGTGATGGAACCTCCTCGTGTGAAGCGAAAGTTCAAAAATCACTTTTAAAGTGGGTAAAATCAGGGTTACTCTCAAAGGAAATTGCCAACGAAATCCGTCCTTCCGGTTCGATTCATTCCCGATTATATGGTCTCCCGAAAATCCATAAGGAGGGTGTACCGTTGCGACCGATTTTGTCCATGATCGGTTCAGCCCAACACAAGATAGCCCAATGGCTCTCCACACTTTTGGATCCTGTGTTGCAGTGCCTGGATGGTTTTTGTATCAAGGATTCCTTTTCCTTTGTTGACCGCGTGCGAAAATTGTCTTCTTCCGGTAAGTTCATGTGCTCTTTCGATGTTTCTACCTTGTATACTTGTGTCCCTTTGATGGAAACCATCGATATTTGTTGCGACTATCTCTATCGCAGTTCATTAACTCCACCTAGTTTTCCTGAGTCAATTTTTCGGGAATTGATGAGATTTGCAACGTCGTCCGTTGAATTCAGTTTCAACAATACTATGTACCGACAGATCGACGGGGTGGCTATGGGCTCGCCTTTGGGTCCGGCACTTGCTAACATATTTGTTGGCTTCCAGGAAGAAAAGATACGAAAGAATCCACTTTGTCCTCAACTGTACTATCGATATGTGGACGACACCTTTTGTTTATTTAACGGTGAAGTTGAGGCTGACCAGTTTCTTTCGTTTTTAAATGGCATCCATCCGGCACTAAAGTTCACTATTGAAAAAGAGTCTAATCATCAATTGGCTTTTTTGGATGTATTAGTACATCGCATGTCAACAGGTTTTCTTACTTCCGTTTATAGAAAACCTACTTTTGCAGGGTTATACACGCATTGGGACTCTTTTTGTCCCACTAAGCGCAAGATCAACATTATCAAAACCCTCCTCCACAGAGCATTAAAGATTTGCTCTGAGCCTTTCCTGAACGACGAAATTAACTTTATTAAGGATACCCTATGTAAATTGGGTTATCCTCTTGATACTGTTAATTCAGTTATCCGGAGTAAAGTTGAAGAGTTCAGAAGTGCCGATCTCTACACGGTCAAAAAATGCCCTGTTTACCTTAGATTACCCTGGATTGGTACAAAGTGTGAAAAAATGGCCAAACAAATTTCATCAAATGTTCGCTACTGCTTTTTCTCTGCTGAAGTTCGGATTATTTTTCAAACTCGGCCTATGTTTCGATCTGCGTGTAAAGACGTTCTCCCTCCCCACCATATTAATTCAATTGTTTACAAATACGTTTGTAGTTGCGGAGCCAACTACATAGGGAGAACAACTAAGCGCTTAGACACTAGAATAAAGCAACACGTTCCTACTAAAATTAGAAACCACACCTTGCCTTCGAGTGGACTCGTCCCGAACACCTACAGTTCCGCCATATGCGAACATCTTTTAAATAGCAGAGATTTTGCCGCCAAATTTAGTGTCGACTGGTCCTTTTTTTTTCTTTGGACATCTTCTGACCGGTTGTGTTGGGTGTGTGCGCGCGATTGTTTTTTCCTCGTTTGCTGTGTGACAGTTTGGCACGCAAGAAAGTGATCAAGTGAATTTGCGAAGATTTGCAGGAACCCTTCTGGATTGACGAACTTTAAGTCTTTTTCTGTTAAGTTATTGTTTTAAGTTTTATTTTTTCTTTCTTACATTTCTTTTGTTGGTTTTATTTTTCTGGGCTTCGGCCCTCATATTTTTTTTATTTTAGTCCGGTTTGACTAAGTCTTACCGGACGACTGCTTTTTTATTTCTGTTTATTTCTGTTTAGTTTTTGTTTTAATTTAGTACAGCTCAAGAAAAAAAAAAGAAAAAGAAAACTTTTTGGTTTTTATTTTTATTTTATACCTTATTTCTTATTTATTTAATTAGCGACCTTGGTCGCATTCTTTCTCTTTTTGGTTTGACTAGTTTGTTTTTCTTTTGCTTTTAATTTATTTTCTTTATCGGCTTCGGCTGAAAACCTTTATTTTTTATTTTTATTTTCTTTTTCCTTTTTGTACTTTTTTGAATTTTTTGGAAAAAAAAAAGGAGGAGTTTTTTTTTTTCGGCTGCCTTCGGGCGCCATTTTTATTTTTTTTAAAAAATAGTCTTACCTGTTTATTTTCTTTCTGTTTATCTAGTTTGTCATTTATTTTATTTTACTTTTAGTTTATTTTTAAATTTTAATTTCCTGGGTTATCCAGGCTTTCTTTATTTGTTTTTTTTTTTTTCCCCAGCTCCTCTCCCCGTGTTTGTGGAAAATTTCCCGCTAGTGGTAGTCTCCACGCTTTAGCAACATGGCCGACGAAAAAAGTCGGTCGGTCGTAAAAAAAGACCTCTTTGGGAAACGGCAGAAAAGCGGGCTGATGGTAGCCCAAAATCTGCTCAGTCTAGTATCTCCAAGAAAGGAGATAATTCTAAAAATGACGACGTGCCAAAGGTGGCTCAAAGTAAGATATCCGAGGATCTGCCCTCCTGCTGGAAGTCCCCCCCTAGTTGTATTTTGAACATGGCGGATTGCCTGGATAAGGCGAAAGGCTACGCCCATCTTGTTAATAAAGATGGGTTCGTCGATGTTGTCCAGGAACTCGGTGTGTTCGCAAAGAGAATGGTGACCGTTTTTGTGGTGGACAAGAAAACTCGTAAGATTTGTCGCTCCACAAAAGACACTGTGATTAAATCACTTTTGTCCTTGGGGATAAAACCCCAAAGAGTAATAAAAGGGTACTGGGTTCTTCATGTGGGACATTCTGCTACCCACACCAGAAGATTGCCTGGCCATGGCCAAAAAAGAATTAATTACAAAAGATTTGATTATAAGAACCGAATACGAAGGCCGCAGGTGGACCAGGGTGGCCGTTTTTGAGGTTCCTCCTCAAATTTCGGGAGAGCTCCTGGCTGCATTTTTTATGCAGTACGGCCAAATTTTAGGGCTCTCTCTGACAATTTGAACGGGGATGGACTTTCGATATAATGCTCGACCAGAAGGCCTTCAAGTCCGTCCCCAACTGTTTGGTGTTTGGCGACCGGAAAATGCCGGTCATAGTGACTGGTAGGCGACCAATTTGCTGGAGGTGTGGAGAGACTGGTCACCTTTCCTCCTTCTGCCCAGGGAAGAAGGCCCCTGGAGGTCCGGTCGCAGGTGACCAAAATCCCCCCTTGGCCGAAAAGTTAAAATCCGCGGCGCCTGTAGTGGGCCTAGCTGCGAGGCGGACCGATGAGGAAAATCCCTCGGTTGGGCCTAGACCCACATTACCCCCTAAAACGACGCCTTCCACAAGTGCGGATAAGGATAAGGATGAGGGGAAATGGCGCCTCGTAGTTAGGGGCAAGGGGAAGACCCAAACAGCGGTTCCTCAGTCCCAGCATGACCCCAAGGACAAAATCACCTACAGCCCCATTCCCCCTACCAGCTCTGAGGGCGACGCCTCGGCGTCTTATGAAAAAAATGCAAGTGAAACGCAAAAAGCAAATGAGCCAAGCTGGCAGAAAATATCAGACCTAAAAAAGCTTAAAGAAAAACTGGAGGCCAAGCGGGATAAAGATAAAAAATCGCCGGGGGCACCGGGCCCCCTATCCTCTGCCCCGTCTTCCCCTTCTTCATCAAAAAATACATTCAGGAAGCCACCTCCGCCCAAATCTGTATCTAACTCTCCAGCAATATCACTTTATTCGTCCAAACCTTCACCGGTAAGGACTCCTACTGGTTGGACTCAATCAACTACACCTAATGTCACACCCATTTCAACACCCATGCAATCACCTCAAAAGAAAAGGGTTAGAAGTCCGGATTCACAAATACTTACCGAAAAAAAGAAAAAAAAGCTCAAACCGCCTTATTTCCCAGGGGAAGACGTCTGCCGCGTATCCCGGGACCAGGCGGAAAGAGTCTTCAGCCAGACTCGCAACCCGAAGGACTTAAAAGTTCTATGGAACTTTCAAAAAAATTAATGGGGTGGATGTAGAAGAACCTAAAATTTCCTTCGGCGGGAAGAATACTGACTGTAATCAGAACTGGCCCGGGTACGCGGGAGATCTGGGGCATGGTAGAGGAGGCCCAGTCGTCTCTAAAAATGGTGCCCCCGGCTGCCTACTCCTTTGACCCGGAAACGGATGAAGGAAATTAAAAACTCAAAGGGAGGGTCCCTATTTTCGTTCACCCATCCCCTATAGAGCTCTTAAACTGACGTACCCTTCGGACATCGGCGGCTTGTCTCAGGATGATACTGTCGAAAATGAGATGGCGTCTGGATCCATGGGACGAGCTGTGGGTGTCCTCTCCCCAGCCATGTTCTATCCTGAAGGACAACCCTAATCGGCTTCACAATGGCACTTTGGTTAGCTAGTTTAAATGTCCGAGGCCTGAGGTCCGAGTCTCGCAGGGCGAGGCTCCTTCGTGACCTTCAGCACCTCGGGGTGAATGTATGTTGTATACAAGAGACCCGGTTTTCTTCTCATGATCATGGGGATATACTGTCTAGGGGGTTCGCCCTTTATTCAGCATGTTTTGATGGTTGTTCGAGGGGTGTCTCTTGGCTAGTGAGCAGGTCTTTGAAGGCTGCATGTACCCTTGTCTTCGCGGATCCGGCGGGCAGGCTTTGCGTGCTGGATGTTACCATAAAGGATAAGGTTCTTCGTCTCATTGGGGTTTATGCGCCCAATATCCATTCCGAGCGGCCTGCTTTGTTTCGGCAGATCGCGCCGTTCTTGACGACGTCTCGTCGGGTAGTTTTAGCGGGGGATTGGAATGCCGTCCTTGACCCCGATGTAGATCGTATAGGGCACAAACAAGGTACTAACAACCCTGATGTGAAACCGTTTCGGGACTTTATCGATGGGTTTGATCTCGTCGATAAGTTCCGGAATGAACACCCTCGGGAGGTAGTATGGACTTGGACAACTAGTGGCAACTCGGCTCCTGGCTCGCTTGCGAGCTACCTGGACCGAGTCTTAGTTAGGAGAGTCGATGTAGGGCTCTTAGGGTGTCCAAGTTTCCATTATATAGTTTATACGGATCATAGGCTTGTCCGGGTTCGTGTAAACTTAGATAAGCCTAAGGTTAGATTGGCTGGTTACTGGAAATTGAACTGTTCACTTTTCGGTGATCAGGGTTTCCGGGACCAGCTGTTACTAATGATACAAAGGGAATTGACGGGAGCGGTTGTGGGAAATGCCTGGTGGGGCAATTTAAAATCTAAAATTCGAACGTTTGCTGCCGATTTTAGTCATCGACTCAATCTAGATAGATTAGCGGCGCAAACTGCTTTAGAAGATAAAGTCGATCGGGCAGTGAAATCCCGTGTTAGTGGGGACATAGCCTTAGCTAAGGCAGAGTTGGCCTCCTTGCTTATCAAGAAGGATCAAGCTCTGGTAGTTAGGGCTAGGTTAAAAAGAATGTCTTCTGAGGCTACGAATATGGCCGCTGAACTGCGTGTAGAGGAGAATCGAAACGCGGCTAGGCGACATATAGCGTGCGTCACATTACCGGATAAGCGGACCGTGACTACAAACGCGGGCATATGTGAGGTCTTTCGGGATTACTTCCAGGATCTTTTCACAGGGAGCCCGGTCTGAGCTCTGCTCAGTTCGACGCCTATTTAGCTGACTTTCCCTGCCTCACGGCAGCTGAAGTGGCTAGGTGCGAGGGTCCCATAACAGAGTCGAAAATCTGGGAAGCGCTGAAGCAGGTTGGCCTGGATAAGTCTCCGGGATTAGATGGTCTTCCCTACGAAGTTTACTTGAGGTTGTCGCACGTTTTTGTTCCTTTGCTGCTGCTGATTTTCAACCATTGGATGAGGCAGGGGTCTTTACCTCAACGCTTCACCAGGGGTGTGATCAAGTTGCTGCGTAAGGACAAGGACGGTGGGGATGGGTTAGGGAACTTTCGCCCTTTAACGATGTTAAATACGGACTTAAAGATTTTGGCGAAGATCTTAGCCAACCGTTTGCATCTTGTCCTGTCTAGTCTGATTGGCTCTGAACAGACTTGTGCTGTGAAGGGTAGGACTATTCAGGATAGCCTTCATATGGTACGCTTGATCTTAGAACAAGTTGACAGTGAAGCCGCGCTGATCAATTTAGATCAGTCCAAGGCCTTCGATAGGTTTGACCATCGATTTCTGGAGGCTGTCCTTTCGGCGGCCGGTTTCGGAGCCGATTTTCGCTCCTGGATCCGACTCTTGTATGCGACCCCGGTGCGCTGGTGGAAGTGAATGGGGTAAGATCGAAGCCTTTCGTATTGTCTCGCTCCATTCGTCAAGGTTGTCCTCTCGCCTCTGCTTTACGTTCTTGCGTTGGAACCTTTCCTTCGCAAGTTAAAGGCGAATCCGGTCCTACGCGGTATTTCGCTGCCTGGTGCTTCCACCTCGGCCAGGTATTCTGCCTATGCTGACGACGTTTCGGTTCTTGTGTCGAGCAGAGCCGAGATTAACGAAGTCAGCAAGCAGATCAGTGGGTATGAGATGGTGACAGGGGCCAAGATCAACCGCGATAAGTCTGTGGGCTTGCGGTTGGGTGCGTGGGAGGGAGTTTCTCTTCACGGACCTTTCCTCTGGACGGATGGGCCGATCAAGATACTCGGCGTCTGGTTCGGTCTTGATCTCCAGTTGGAAATGAATTAGTCGGAGGTGCAAGGGCGGGCCGAGGCCGCGGGTAATCTGTGGTCTCGGAGGAGACTTTCCCTGAAGGGAAGGGCGGAAGTATGTGTTTCACACATCTATCCGATCCTCCTCTACCGACTCTCTGTGCTTCCACTCCCGTATGCCCGACTAATGTCATTAGTCCGGACCTTGTTCTCTTTCTTGTGGAGAGGCAAGGCCCCTATGGTATCTCGCGAGATCTGTTGCCTTCATCCCTCTGAGGGCGGTCTGGGTATGCCTAGCATTGAGATTCGTCAATATATGCTTCGCATTACCTTTCTAGACCGAATGTGTCGCGGTTTGGATGAGGTGGGCACCTTTTGGAAAGAAGATGTCCGAAAACATTTCCCGTCCCTGAGAAGTGTGCACTCGTGCGAGGAGGAGGAGGCCGGCCGTACACCTCGTGCCGAGTGTTCCTTCTACCGCGAATGTCGATGTGCTTTGAAACTCCTCTTGCGGAAATCGGATGGCCTCTCCGACGCCCAAGCGTTGTCTCGTAAGGCATTATATCGAGTGTTAGTAAGGGGGTCCGTTCGAGATGGTCTGATCGACGAGCTCGGTCTTACGAAGCAGGAGGCTCGCTCGATATGGCCTTGGGCGCCTGGGTTGAAATGTCTCAATAATGATGAGGCATCACTCACCTGGCTGATGATTCGTGGGGCCCTCTGGGTCGGCAAAAGACTTTGTTCAGCAGGCTTGGAGAAATATCCAAACTGTCGTCGCTGTACTGGGAAGGTCGAGACCATTGGTCACGCCTTTTTTCAGTGCAAGACGGTAGTGCCGTTGTGCAAGTTTGTTGAAGGCCTCATGGTTCGCATGCTGCAGGGAAAGTTTTTTTGTCCTGGAAGCCAGTTCTGTTTGTAGCAATGTGGTGTCGCAATTGACGAAGGCTGAACACTATGTGTTCTGTTGCTTACTAGGGGTTATGCGAGTCGTGATTTGGACGACGCGACAGAAGGATTCTATGAAGTCGAGAAGTTCACCTCTTCCCAACTGATCTTGTACTTTAAGCATCAGCTTAAAGTCAAGATTAGGACGGAAAGGCGGCGGCTCCCATCATCAGAATTTGGCAAAAGGTGGGTGAATCTTGCGCGAATGTGTAGAGTGAAAGGGGCTGACCTAGAGTGGCATTTGGATGTCGGTTAGGTACAGAATTTTGTCCTAACAGGGTTGAACATAGGCAACCCACCCAGATATTAGGCTAGTCTAGGTTTTCGACTTTGAATTTTTAGTTTTTTTTTTTTTCCCCGGTTAACTTAGCTAGGGTATGCAAGCTCATTGGTCCCTTTTATTTCTGTCCCTATTTTTTCTTTTGTTTAATTCCCCATCCCCTCCCTCGTTAGGTGGTTAGTGATGTCAGTTCTCTGGTGGATGCGGGGCGCCTTTCGTTTCGTGTGTGTGCTTTCGTTTTTGTTGTTGTGTATGAATGAGTGAGTGTTTGTGAGAATGCTTGAGGTTTTGAATGTGTCCTTATTTTCTTAGTTCCGCATCAATTTCGTCCGGTTAACTGATATTTTTTGCCACATTCAAAGTTTGTGGGAGGTTTTAATACTAACACTAATTTTGTTTAGTTTATTGTAAATATATTTCGTCATATTGTATAAACTCATTGGGGATTTTTTAGAAATTGTTATTTTATGACCCTCCCCCCATGAACATTATCTGTATATAAGGGGACTATTTAGGACTTCATAGAGAATTTGAGGTATTATGGTGGACGTAGTAAGAAAGGTAAGAGTGAATGTGTTGTTTTGGTGATTGGAATATTGTTGGCATGTTTGGGTCAGTGTCTGCGACTAGCTAAGTTTTAGATTTAAGACAGAAGAAGACCGTCATTCCCCATCCCCTTTTTTTAGGCCTCGTGCCACATTTTGTATTTTAATACAAATAAATATTGTGTCGACTGGTTCACCGTGTTGGCCGGTCACACTCTGTATTTCATCTGAAGGTTCTGGAGGCACTTTCACATCGGGTCCCGCAAGCCTTCTTTGTGCAAACAACGTGAGTGTTTTCTGGGACTCGCTGTCATCTGCCTCTAGTTCCTTCTTGCATATATATGAATATATATATATATATATATATATATATATATATATATATATATATGTGTGTGTGTGTGTGTGTAATTAATTTTTTTTTTCCACCTATTCTTATTGTACATTTCTCTGTCTTAATTTTCAATCTCCCGTGGAAGCCTGACGAGCGGGACCGAAACCGGTTGCTTCCCCGCCCCTTGTTGTTTTTTTTTTATTATTTAATACTGTTTTAATATGTCTGGTAATATTAAATTTTATACTTTTATTTCGATCATTAAATTTTGTACCTACAAAAAATATCTTTAAATATATATATATATATATATATATATATATATATATATATATATATATATATATATATATATATATATATATTATTAACTGTTATTTGATATTTTATTATAAGTACTTTAAATGTACAGACAAAGTGATTTAATGAAGAATATAACAAAGCATTATTCCCAACCTAACGATGTAATTACGTGTAAACTGAAAAAATACACACTCAATAGTATATATAGGGTGTATAAAAATACTGTTACAAACTTTTGAGGCGGGTTCCTCGCAACAAAACAAGGACAAAAGACAATATTACATATGAAAAATGCCTGGATACCTGAACCGTCTCCAAAAGCCCACCAGTTCTTCGTAGTCAGGTGTACGAGCAGATCTCGGTCTTCGTAGATCCATAGTTTGTAGTGCCACAGTTACTGTCTAAGAAACGCGACGATAAACAGCAGCATATGCTGAATGACCCGGGAGCATTTCGTCTCGAAACACAGTCTAATACAGCTTTGCAACCTCACGTCTATTACCATTCAATTGGCCGTATGTAATCATATATATCTGCTCACAACAGAGATACTCACTACTAAACCCTAAAGAAAGAGAATGTACACCTATTAAAATGTACACGTATGATTAATGTAACTTTGTCTATGTGGTATCTAACTTAAACTTACTTTAATAATTCGAGAACGAAGTATGTGCGGACATATGTTTGTATGGATATTTATCCATCCTTGGTTTGGTGTGAAGAACCCGTCCGAAAGTTTGTAAAAGTATTTGTAAAAACACACACACACTATATATATATATATATATATATATATATATATATATATATATATATATATATATATATAATACATGAAATAGTTACAACTTCAATAATACAGATGAAATACTGCAACTTCAAAAACGTTTACAAAATAATTCTATCATTAAATTCACGTATGAACTCAATACTAATAATAAAATCCCCTTCCTTGACATATTGATAACCACAAATATTAACAAATTTAGTATTTCGCCATACAAAAACCTACCAGCATAAGTTCATGTACACTTAACTACAAAAGCGAATGTCCATATTACTACAAAATAGCAATTATAAAGAATCTAATACATCGTGCAGAAACTAATTCATCTACAAAACAGATTTTTTACAGTGAACTAAAGAATATAAAACAAACACTTATTAATAATATCTTTCCAAATTATATATTTGATGAACAAATAATATACTTTCTTAGAAATCTTAATACTAAGCAAATAGAACATAATACTGCTTCAACTAATCCCAAATATATTAATCTCTTATATCGTAGTCAAATGCATACATATTATAAACAAGATGAAAATATACTAAAAAATTAGTAAATACTAATATATCTACATCAGATCCTAGCAAACAAATAATTTTAATCGTATACTACACTAAATCACGTATTTCCAACTTAATTGTTCGCAATGATTCTTCTCTCTTCCCCGTTAGTGATTTGCAAAAAAAAATCAACATAGTTTACAAATTCAAGTGCCCTTTTGCAGATTGTATCTCCAATGGATTATATAATATTTATATTGGTCACGCCACAAACTCGCATTCACGAGGCTTGACTCTACATTTGAATGATAACTCTAAAATCTTTAGTCATTTAAATCACCATGCCTGGCCACGTACATAATGCCGGAAAATACTTGTTGAAAACACAACTATATTTAAACATGAAAACAATAAACAAAAACTAAAAATTCTTGAGCTATGTACATAAAACACATGAAACCCAACCTGAACAAAATAAACTACGAAATCTCCACAAACATTCTTAAATGTTTATAATTGATAACAAAAACCATTGATTTATACGAATGGCTTCCCGTACGTAATACTTCTCGTTTTCACTCTCGCGTGGTCATGTGTGACGTTACAAGCAGCGATGCGATTTTCGCTCCCGCGTCTCGTATACACTAGTTATCATTATTGTTCCGTGTATTGGTTAATATATTGAAAAGTAATTGTCATCTTTGAGAATGGCTTATGTAAACCAAAAGCTTACATTGGATTAAAAGATGTATGAATATGGTGATTTTCTTTCGTCTTTCAATGATAATACTATTAAACTTATCAGACAATATGAAAAGAAATTATTTAAAATAAATAGACAAAACTTGTCTATATTATTTAAAAAAACATGCATCAATATATATATATATATATATATATATATGCATAATAACGAGAGTAACCTTCATAATTCTGCACTATACCCATACACCCCCATATATATATATATATATATATATATATATATATATATATATATATATATATATAGGTCTGCTCTACGGTTGTATTGAGCTCTTTTGTTAGTTAGTTGTTACTCGTATCGGGGTTTTTCTTTGGGCTTCAGACCTGCATCTGTGCGATTTTTTGTCGGCAGAAGTCCATGTTTGTAGCTCTTTCTTTTTTAAAACCTTTTTCCCTCGAGATTGATTTGATTAGCAAATCAAAAATTCGAGGGTTTTTCGAAAACGAGTCTAGTTATTATATTTATATATATATATATATATATATATATATATATATATATATATATATATATATATATATATACAAATGAGAGAAAGAACAGATATAGCAAAACTTAAAAAATCCACTGTTCGTAGCATTTACTTTAAAAAAGTGATGAATGCAAAAGTAGACCAATATATTGTTATTGTATTTTTATTATAAGTGATTATAATAAACACTTTTTGACATCTCTACATTTCTCATTTTTCAATACTACGATTGTACTTCTTCAGGCGATAAGTAGAATCATAGTATTTATATATGAAATCATTTGTGTAGCGATTTCAAAATATTTTTTTATAATATCTAATAGTAAAATGCAATTATATATATATATATATATATATATATATATATATATATATATATATATATATATATATATGAGATTTTATCTCCACACATAGGGAGGATGTCGCCATCGAATATCTGCATCGGTTGAAATATTTATGCTTAGCTGGAAGATAAGATGTTAGTTCAATCCCTGATTTTGGCAATGGGGAAAATCACAGACTCAGAATCAGAGGACGAAACTGACACACAATGCAAAATAGGATAAAACTGGCGAACAAAAGCATCACTTTAGCATATAAGGTGTTTTGAGAACAAATATGTATCTGTAGGGAAAATAGTGGTTGATTCAACCTTGGAAATTCAAAAAAGCTACCAACTCCGAAGAAAAGCATCTGGAAGAAAGACAAAGAGAATTCTAGTCGATAAATTGTGAATGTAACCATCAAGTTGAGCAAACTGGTCTTTAACGCTAGCCAGATCAAATGAAAAATATGTATGACGGTGTAAGAATCCTTGCTTCACTGGGTCTTTTGTAAATCATCGTGATATCCGTATACACTAAACTCTCTTGAGCAAGAACCTCACCATCAAACACAACTAAATAAGAAACATGAATACTTACACAACTGCAAATAGAAATAATAGTTTCATTAAATAAGACATTGAAGGTTCCAAAAGAATATATAGATCTTCAAGGCGGCATTGCAATTTTTACAAAATTTATATGTCGTCTTTATATGCCGTGTTCCTTCAGGACGCTTATGGCAATCAACAAATTGCTGTCCCCTTTTGTTCTTAATAAGTTTTGAATTTGCTATTTCCTTTAAAGTTCAGCAAGTAGGTTATGCATTGTTTTCCTCTGTCCCTCTTACCGTCATGTTTTCCTATGTGTATCAGATTTTTCAAGCCCTCCTTTCTCAATACGTATCCGAGAAATATCTTCCTAATTTTAAGTATGTTTCCTTTTTGTTTCCCATTTCTCTAAAACCTAGTAGTTGCTCACATGTTCGGACCATGGTATCCTCAGTATGATTCTGTAGAACCACATTTCTTTTGTTTCCAGTTTTTGAGAAAATTGTCTAGTATTCACTGTCATACAAGAGAAGAGGTATGACGTAGAAGTACCCTACGCTTTTCATTTATTCCATATATTACATGATAGGCGGTTCTAAATTTGACAACAATTTTTGCATCAGTAGAAAAAATAAATCTATAAATTTGGGGCACAATTCTTATACCGTTATTGTAAAATGAATGAATGCACATCCTGACATTGCGATAAACACGATAGTCAAACGAGTATAGAATTGTCAGTATATTTAGATTTCACGTCGAGTCCAAAAAATGGTTGCGTTTTTGCAGTTTCTAGGGGTATCGTTTTAAAATGAACAGACGTAAGTAGAATTTGAACTCATTTCACTTTTTCTGCGTTCGCTACCGATAAATCGAGACACAATTTCTTAGCACTCTAGAGATATTCTAGCGGAATGTAAAAAAGAAAACTCGAAGGAAATATAGCGTAAATACCAATATATATATATATATATATATATATATATATATATATATATATATATATATATATATATATATATATATATATATATATATATATAAAGTAACACACATCAGGGAAATAGATTGATTTCTTGTCGGTAACTAAAGAAAAAAATGCTGGACAAAAAATACGAAAGGATGAAATCGGAAGGGAGAAGACATTTTCTCATCAAGAGTTTGCAGAAAGAAAGGAAACGGTCGGTAAACTTTCAGAGACAAAAAACAATGGACAGAAAAAAAAAATTCACAGATGGCTTGATTTATTTGCTATGTGATTGATTGATTGAATGATTGGCTGCTTGATAGGAAAATATCGTAAAAGTGAAAAACAACAGACGACCCAGTATAGAAAATGTATTGGACTGTTTGAACGATCAAGTCAAGCGTCGGGGTCTGTAATCAGAGGAAGTATAACTCGACAGGCGTTCATGGCATTTTGTAACAAGTTGGGGTTGGTTTGGTTGTACGGCCGTCAGAGTTAGGAAGAAAAAATTTCTCTTTCGCTGTGTCTCTCTGGTTACATTTTGTCCGTTTGGCTTTGGTTAATACTGTCGATATCTTCCCCAATAAAAGAAAAAGACGTTTATGTTTTGTTTTTTCTTCCTTTTAGCATTTTCATCATCATCATCATCATCATCTTCTTCTTCTTCTTCTTCTTATTATTATTATTATTATTATTATTATTATTATTATTATTCTCCTCATCTTTTTATCCTCATCCTTCATCTCTTCATCTTCCTCCGCCTCCTTGTTCTTGTTCTTCTTGTTCTTGTTCTTGTTCTTGTTCTTCTTCTTCTTCATACTCTTATTATTATACTTGTTATTCTTCACCTCCTCTTCTTTTTTCTTTTTATCCTCATCATTCATATCCTTCTTCTTCTTCTTCTTCTTCTTATTATTATTATTATTATTATTATTATTATTATTATTATCTCCAAATCGGTTTTTCTTCAGCATTTCTTTCTCGCTGTCATTTGATTTCTTTTCAACATCGTTCTTCGAGCATTTTTCAGTCTTTCATTATTGTCAACTTTTTCCATCTTTTTCGGCATTATCTTCTTCATTACCATCTGTAGCTTTTTTCTCCCTTATTTTTGATACCATTTTCATATATTTATCTTGTGACTTCTCTTATTTCAATATATTTTTCATCGACTTTTCTTCCTCGAATCTTGTTTTTATTCTCATCTTGTTTAATCCTCACCGCTTTCATTATCTTTTTTTTCTTATCATTTCTTTAATGCTTCATTTTTTCCATAAATTCTTTGATGCCTCCATCGATATATACATCGTTATATTTGACTACGAATTTTCTTTTTCATCTTATTTAACATCTTGTATTTGTAATTTTATTTTACTTTTTCCGTTATTTTTTTAATATTTTATACTTTAAACATAGATATATCATCACCATCAACATCTTACCTTGATTTGTTTTGATTTCTTCTTTCCGATCATCTTCTCTTCTTTTTTGTTATATATTTCAACATTTACGACTTATTTGATTAATTCTTTTTTTCTTTCCTTCTCCCAAATCGTTACCTTCATAAATAGTTTCTTTCTATCACCAAAAACTTTATCGCGTTATTCGTAATAAAACTATTTCCTTTATATGTCTTTCTTTTCTTTTGCGATTATCTTTCTTTCTTGCTTGATTTTTCCTGTTTCTTCACTTTTTCCAATAATTCTTCATCTGTATCTACACCTATTCAATCATTTGTTTGCATGTCTTTTCGTAAATTCCTTTCATTCCCTTTTCACAATTCGCAAAGACTGACACACTTTTTTTTTCTCTTCTGTTAGTTTCTTTCAATTTTTAGTCTACTTACTTCAACAGTTTTATATACGTCCACTCACTTGAAATATCCAATCAGAATTCACTATTCTCTTCTTTTCGAGCATTTGAGATTTCACTTTCTATCTGTAAAGTCGATAAAGCCATTCCCAGACAAGACCAGACAAGAACACATGTTGCAAAAAGAAACAAAATAGATGATCTTTTTAATCAAGTCTCAAGAAGGAACACGCCAGAATAATGTTGTAGAAAAAGAAGAAAAATCTATAGCATCGCGAACGATTTCCGGAATTCTTATACGATTTTCTGTTTGGTGTTTTCAGGTATTTATTAATTTCTTCCATTGTTTTTGCGTATTTCATCTTGTTCTTACTGAAAGCAGGAAGTTGGTAAAGGTAGATTTTGTTTATATCGGATAACGAAACTCCACTGTGGCTGGTCGAACATGAGGCAAATAATTTAACATAAAGAAACGAACATTTTATTGCAAGAGAATAAATTGAATGATATACTTGCTTTAATATTAAATGTTTGTTTTCGAATAGGAAATAAAAACCATGTCATCTATCGTTTTAAATAAAATAATAAAATAAAAATTATCTAAAGGTATGTTTGTAATATCGTCCATATTTTAATCTCTCTCTCTCTCTCTATATATATATATATATATATATATATATATATATAGATCTATCGATCTATCTATCTATCTATCTATCTATCGGTTTGACTGTCTATCTCAGTCTGTTACTATCTATCTCAGTCTGTTACTATCTATCTATCTATCTCTCTATCTATCTATCTATCTCAGTCTGTTGCCATCTATCTATCTATCTATTTATCCCAGTTTGTTACTATCTATCTATCTATCTATCTATCTATCTATCTATCTAACCATTTATCAATCTAAGGTAGTCTGGAGGCCAACATATATAACACTCATAAATTGAGCCTAAATTATTTTTTTCACTATACTATAAAAATAACGAAAATGAGAAAATTGGCAGTGGATTGCTGAAAACGTCTTGATGAATGAACCGATCTATTACGAAAAGGTTCTTCTACGAAAATCTAGAGACGTGGTTCTGAATAAAAGATCAATCAGGTATGTGAAACATTTTATATTTGTAATAATCATTTACATATAATTCCAGAGAAGTTCCGCTTGATGATTGGAATTGCTTGAAACGCCGAGTATCGGATTGCTATTATTTTTATTATTACATTACATTTAGCTAGGATTATTATTTGTTATTATTATTATATTATATTTAAGATCTGCCCACTTAGGCATCGAGCCTTCAGTTAATTTTATATCTTAATTTGCATCTGATTTTAAGCCCTAGCTGTTATTTTTATTTATATATATATATATATATATATATATATATATATATATGATAAAGCTAAAGTTAAAAATATAAATAACACTAAAAAATACGTCGGCTTTCAATAAAGTTTTCCACTTTTCTTTTACCATTATATATATATATATATATATATATATATATATATATATATATATATATATATATATAAGGTAAAAGCCAATAAAAAATGTTGACTAGCAATACAGTTTTCCTATTGTTTTTACCTTTTTATATATATATATATATATATATATATATATATATATATATATATATATATATATATATATATAAATTATATATATATATCTCGACTGAACTACCGTTCTTTGTAGCCTAGAGGTAAGGCACGTCAGCGTATATGACGGTTCCGTATAGGATGCAGGTTCGAATATATATATATATATGTAATGGTAAAAGACAATATAAAAAACTGTATTGCTAGCCGACGTGTTACGTCCAATGTGAACTTTTTAAAGCCAAAAACGAAAAAAAAATCGCTTTAGCCCTGAAAAAGTCCACATTCGACGAAACGCGTCGGCTAATAATACAGCTTCCTATTGTCATCTACCTTTATATACATTGTCTTTTTATACAGAATAACTCTGAGAAGTTTTCACACAATAATATATATATATATATATATATATATATATATATATATACTAATAAAATATTTAATGAAATTTTCTGCCATGGACTGACAGACGTCATTATGCTGATTAAACTAATATTAGCTTAAATCTGTGAAATCTAATAAAAACTATTTTTTCTCTTTGTCTATATTACATATTGAAACAAAAGTAAAAGGAGGGATCAAACAAATACTGAAAATCAGAAAATAATTAAGTTATTGAGTGAGAGAATGTCGACATTGAAGATCTCAAAGGAGCTTTGCAGAGAAATCGGAACTATAAAGAAGGCTGTTGAAGATAGAAGTAAGTTGAGAACTTGAAACCAATGAAAAAGTTTTTAAGAACATGTTTCCTTGTGATGAACGTAAACTAAAGCGAGTTATAGCCGAACTACCACTTTTGAGAAGCCACCAGATCGTTGAAAATTCTGAAATTGAGAGAGTTAAGAACGACAAGAGTTGTAGAATACTGTGAATTGGGATATGCAAAAAATAAATGCTATGCAACCTACTCACAGTAAAGAAAATATTTTATAGCCTCATAATTCGGCAAAGCAATACATGAAAACTGAATTTTCTTAAGTAATTTACAGGGACGAGTATCGAGTGATGTTTAATGGGAGCTGATGGATGGGCCAAAGAATGGATTTTATCCAATTCACACGTGCATGGGGGTAAAAGAAGGCAGCAAGAAGAGGGTAGTTTTATGATGCGGGTTGGAATTTTCGACCAAACGAATATTGGACCATTAAGGTCTTAAATCAAACAGTGCTAACTATTGCGATTTTATGAACAGGAATTTCTTTCACTGATACATGTTATAGTCTCGCATTTGCTTTATAACGTCAGACAGGATATATATATATATATATATATATATATATATATATATATATATATATATATATATATGTGTGTGTGTGTGTGTGTGATTTAAATAAAAACATACCACTTTAAGGTTCCATGTAATAAATTATTTCACAACAGCCCTTTTAAAGGACTGCGGATCATCAGACTTTACTTCCAAAGTTTGAAACCAGAAATGAAAAGAAATTTACACATTTTTGATGGGCCGTATTAAGCATATCTAAATTAACGAAGTAGGGAGGAAGTTAACCGTTAAAATGTGTCAATGTCTGGACCTCCTCAAGTAATCTTAAGTATGAAAGAATAGAAATTTTAAATTGCATCTAACTCAGTCATGTCTTATTTCTCCCCTCTCACTTCCTCATATTTGGTTGGATTGATGTGAGTTTGTGACCCTGGGTTTCACGCTTTTGCGAACGTCAGACAAACTGATTAATCTTAATAACTTTTCGGTTCATGTAGATTGCGTGTATCCATGTTATTATGGTAGTGGGGGGAATCGTCTTCGTGTGTGTGTGCGTCTGCGCGTGTGTGTGAAAAATTATAATATATTATGAACAACCAGGGAATCAACAGGAAAAGTTCTTATGAAGCACTTATTGTGCTATGACCAAGAAACCATTTTTACTCTTTGCAGAGAAGTTAGCCCACTTCCAATGTATATTGCTTGTAAAATCTTGTTAGTCAGACCCTGAAACCCTGTGAAAAATAATGTACAACCCGGATTTTTTATCACATATACACAAGATTTGAACATTTCGTATTCACCGGCTTATTTAAATTATCGCAAATGCCTGAATGAAGTATTCTGCAACTGTGTATGGAGGAGTGTATGTGTGTGTGTATCTGTACTTGTCTGTGTGTATGTGTGAGCGCACTTTTGTCTCTCTGTGTTTGATCCTATGCGCGCGTGGCTCTCTCTTTTTCTGTATGTGTATGTGTTTGTGTGAATGTCTGTGCGCGTCATTTTGTTTTGAAGGCAGATTATTTGAGGTTTTACCTAAGAGACAGCATAATTTTGAATCTAATCGTTTTCTCTCTATCCCTCTGTCAAACATTTCTATATTGGATAATTTTTAATTTTCAATAGTAAGGTTTAAAGTAATACGAAGGTTTGTTAACAAATAAATCCATTAATATTTTTTCTTCACACCCTCACACACACACTGGTTTGTTAGTATTTTCTTCCACCCTTCTCATTCCAATCAAATGCAGTTTGTGTGTGCGTGTGTGTGCAATGTTATATATTTGCCAAACAACTATCTAGATTTACCGAAAATTACTTGTCCCAGCGCAATTAACAAAATATGCATATTTTTAAGCCAATTTTGATTAGATGTTTAATAAAAATTAAGAGCACGCTTATATTTTACATATATATATATATATATATATATATATATATATATATATTATATATATATATTGAACAATAAGAAAATATAAAATTAAAATCTTTAGACACACTGGGTTGTAGATTAATATTCTTTCGTTTTTATTATTATTATTCCATTTAGAAATAATATATATATATATATATATATATATATATATTTAATTCATTTTCAGAAACCATATATATATTAATATGCTTTCTGAAAATAAACCCAATTTTTCCCAAACGTCCCTTTTGATGACTGGATTTTTCTCGCGTATATGGGAACAACAGCTATTTTTATTTATTAGTATTAATGCTCGATCTGCTAATATGGAGGGATATATATATATATATATATATATATATATATATATATATATATATATATATATATATATATATATAGTGGAATGAAACAAATATTCGTACACATACAAATTTTTATTTTGTTGTATGTTCAACTAGTGAATAAACAGGCATTTCATATAATTAGATGGACACAGATGCGTAATAAATAAATATGCATATAAACAGAAAATATTTTGATTTAATAGAAATAAATAGCATTCATCTATTTTAATTGGTGAAAAGAGTATTCATACAATACAAAAAGGAATACATGCTCTTCACTTAATATTTTGTAGAATAGCCATTATTCATTTATACAGCAAACAACCTCTTCTTGTACTTCTTAATTAACAATCTAAAACTTTTAGTTGGTATTTTGTTACAATATTTTTTTATATTGTCTTCAGATCTGGGATGTTTGTTGGAGTTCACGATTGGATTTGAATTTTCAAGTAACTCTACAGATTCACGATTGGCTTTAAATCTGGGCACTGACTTGACCATTTCAGGATATCTTCATTATTTTTATTCGTAGATTTTGCAGTGTGCTTAGGATCATTATCTTGATGGAAGATCCAATCAGTTGGAAGTTCAAGATTTTCAACCGAAATTATTGAATTCGCTACCAAAATATTTTGATATGCGACGGCTTTCATACTACCATGTATTACTGATATGAGTCCAGTACCGTTTACAGAGAAAAAAAAACATCCCCAAAACACGATGCTGCCACCACCAAATTTCTCTATTAGAACTGTGATCATTGTCTTGAAGGAATCGCCATCTTTCCACCATATATGATTTCTCGTATTCAGTCCAAAGTTTTGGTTTCGTTTGTTAATAATACTCCTTCCTAATACAATTTTTTCCTTATCCTATTGTAAACGAACGAATTTCAACTTGACATCTCTGTGTCTTTCCAATAGCGGTGGAGTTTTCTGACGGGAGTGTAATTTTATATCGTTTCTATGAATTTGATTGTTTATTGTTTGTTTATTGACACAGATTCCTGATGAAAGCAAATCATTCTGCAACTTTTGACGAGTAACCATTGAATTCTTTTTAATCTGTCGCATTAATTTCCTCGAAGATATTGAAGAAATCTTCCGTAGACCACTGTTCGTCTTTTGTTTTCGACAGTTTTGAGATGTTTATGCCTTGCAATCAACGAATCAATGGTAGTAAAATAATATTCATGTCTCAGATTATCCTGTAAGTTTTACCATTTCTCCTGGGGTTAAAATTCAGTTCTTTTTGCCAATTTATCAATTCTTTATCTATTGCCATGATGATAAACTTCCTGGAATATAATCAATTATATAATAGTATGTATATATATCAGTTATTCGTTAATAAAACCTGCTGTATTTTGTAATAAAGATATTATTTTATTTTCAGGTTATAAAGATGCGTGTCGATAATCATACGCTCCGGCGTAATCATTTAAATATATACAGCGGATGACTTCGGTCAATTCATGAAGCAAGCAATTTGAGCGCTTGTATCGCAGATCTATTGATATCGCTGAGTTGCTCCCATGGCTGGTCAAGTTTGACTTTGCTAGAGGAACGTTGGTTTCCACAAGATCAGGCCGATTACAGTCTGGCTTCACATCAGATATAATCAGAAAGGATATTGCTCTCGTTGTATTATTTTCTTTTTCTCTATTCTCTCTGTTTTCTTTTACATGTCATGAAAATCCTTGTAAAATTCGTTTTTATCATCATCAAATTATTTCAAACAATAAGATATATGAATAGCACAACCTTCTCCAAATATTTCTGACAATTACAGAATGCTGGTAATACACCATTAATTACGTGAGATATATTAACTGAAAAAAATTTTACTATAGGAAAGGTGAGTGATGTAATTTATGCCTTGAAGAAAAATCTTAAAACTTAAAACAGTTAAATAACACTAACTCATTAAACAAGAGAAATAAATTGATGGTCACATGTAGTCATAAGAGAAATTCCTGTTGAAAAGCGTTGATCCAGAAAAAATTATACTGTAGATTATAACCTTCCCATTTCCCATGTTTAATTTTCGTTCTTGTATTTATTTTCTGTCGAATATATATATATATATATAAGAACAGTAAGATATATAATCCGGTGTTCTTATAGATATTTTTACAAAATAGTGTTCAATGTAAATTTACAGGCTTGAGGATGAAATGGAACAAATGTCTTTCATTTAATTACAAAATGAATTTCGGAGCTTTCAGATTCCAATTTTGAAACATGGTTAAAACTGTGTAGCGAAAAAAAACTATATCTTAAATCAATTAATTTATAATATATGTATATATATATATATAAGTATGAATACATATATATATATATATATATATATATATATATATATATATATATATAGTTTTCAATTTTTGTATACATGTATTTTGATTGTTCATTCAAGCTTATGTAACAGCGAGGCGTGGTTAATTGATTAAAACCATTTATTCTACATTCAACATCATCACGTGATAAGACACCAGAGGTGTTGAAACAAAATTGCTATTTTGTAGTGATTTTTTATATATAAATATGCTATAATTTTCGAATAAATAATATATATATATATATATATATATATATATATATATATATATATGAATATTTACCATTAGCTCTGATGATTATTTTTTTCTAACTATTTTTATATGTCTTGTTTTATAGTTATGAATATTTTATTTTATTTACAGTTAAAAAGAAACATTGATCCCTGTTTACTTTAAATATAAAATATAAATTCTATTTATTTTTAATACAAAATACAGTTTAATGTATGCACTGCGCCGAGATTGCTTTAACCTGATATTGTTATTCAAATTAAATTACTGAAATGTTTGTCTCTACTCACCTCGTGAAGATTGCATTGTGCATGAAATTCCGAGTCGTTCTCACTGTGAGAAAAAAATCTATATTCATTAATATATATATTCATACATGTTTCATTACATAATATAGACAAGTGTTGTCTATTTATTTTATGTAAATTCTTTTCATATCGTCTGATAAGCTTAATAACATTATCATTAAAAAAAATCACAGTATTGATCCATATTTTTAATCCAATCTAAGCTTTCGGCTTACATAAGCCATTATCAAAGATGTCAATTACTGTACAACATATTAATCAATATAAGGACAAGACAGTGATGTTAGTCTGTGATGTTTACATGGCTGATTTCCTAGCAACGATAAACACGTGCCTATAAGACGCTAGAAGCGAAAAACGCACCGCAGCTCATGACGTCACACATGGCCACGCGAGAGTGAATTCGAGAAGCATTAAGTACGGGAAGCAGTTGGTATAAACCAATGGCTTCTGTTACCAATTATAGACATTTAAGGATATCTGTCGAGAGTCCATAGTTGATTTTGTTTAGGTTGGATTTCAACAGATGTATATTGCTTCTTAGATTTTTAGTTTTTTTATACATCAAACAGTTGAAACCCAATGTATAGATCTGCATCATTCTTGTTAAATGTGAGTTAATGCATCTATCAGCATCACTTCGGGCACACACACACACACACAAATATATATATATATATATATATATATATATATATATATATATATAGAGAGAGAGAGAGAGAGAGAGAGAGAGAGAGAGAGAGTTAGAGAAGGAGAGAGAGATGGGGAGAGAGAAGAGAGAAATAGAGAGATATGATAAAATTTAAAAAAAATATGATTTTATATATAGGAACAAAAGTGGATAAAATGGGAAAACATCATGAATAGAGTGTATGTATATATAGATATGTTTACACATTGATATCAACATTGAATGGCAACAGTTTGTTTCACGTTATTGTAGCATACGGTAGTAAATACTGTATATTGGCCTGCAATTTTACAACCTGCGTGTGATTATTCTATTCAGTATCCTTCCCTGGTTTACAGTAGATGTTGAACGTAATTTCAGGCTTTATGTTTAGTGTTTTGACATGACTATTGATATATGCTGGTTAAAAGGGCATTTTTGGTAGTAATGTGTATTGTGTTATCCTAACGGAAAACATACTTAAAATAATAAGTAGATCAAAAAAGAAAAATAACCCATAAATCCCAGCACAAATTAAACAGTTGTATCTATAAGCAAAACAGGAATATCCCTTAAATGGCAATCGCTTGCAAGACTATATAATATACAGAGAAAACGTAAAATTAACAGACAACGAATGATGATGTGAAAATCCATGGAAACAAGGAGCAATACGTAGGTGTAACTGAAAGTGGAACCAGTATATAGTAGTAACTAAAAGTAACTGGAAACAAGGTAGATGTGCAATAAATGACACTGTACAAATGATAAATATGAAAACAGCTCATCCCTTTCTAAATATATATGGGAACTTTATAACACCGTTCGATAAATATATCATGGAAAATAAGAAAAACCCTCATGATCATCATTATCATAAATATAATCATCATCACCGTCGCCATAACCATGTGTAGCTCTAGAGGGGCTGTGCAACTGAGAAATTATGTTGCTTCCTTCAGATGGCTCAGTTACGTGTCAATGTCTGAGTTTCCTGTGAATGGTATTGCAGTCATCTCAGAGATATTGTCAACCCATGTTGTCTTTATTCCACTTCTTAATAAGGTATATCATCAGATATTTCAATATATAGATGTGTCATTGTCATTTCGAGACTAAGATATTTCTCGGCATTTTTACCGTAATATATCAGATCATCCGTAGCAGTTCCGAATAAAAGGAGTAGAGAACCTTTTTTTTCTATAATATCAGTTTCATGCATGATATTCATATATTTGTCACAACCTATTCTATTCTTATTAAACAGCTTTCGGCATTGAAAATAGTGAATAATATACAAGATTCGAATACGCAGAGTGAGGCCATAATAAGAATCGGCTGAAGTGAGAAATAGGTTAATATTAATTCTCTGGATATATATTTCATCTTTATTTGTTCATTTGAACGTTTTAAAGACCCGATAATTTTCAAATGTCGTTCACAGAAAATAAAAGAAAAATGTTGTACTATATCTTGATGCACTACTGTAATAAGGTACAGTACGTTTTCGTGCAGTATTTATTGGCAGTCATCAAGTAATTGAATGCGACTTCGTACGAAGAGAATTCGACATTATCTAAATCCGAAGTCACATTCAGGAACAGCACAGAAATAGATTTAGTTAGAAACGTGTTATCAGATAACAATACCGGCGCTGATGATAATTGGTAAATTTACGATCAAAAGAGCTGATTTTACTTTTTATACACAATTTTTTCGTGAAAGTTCTACAATGTCTTGTACGTTTTTATCGATGCATTTTTATGGTTACGTTTTCTTTTTGGAATGTGTCTTGAGAGTTAGAAGATAGGTATCATAAAAATTGTTTTTACATCCATTTTTTTTCTATGCAAGCGACTTTTTGGATAATTTTCGTTTATTATCTTAGTTATTTTTATGATTCTCTCACGTTAGGCAGAAAGTAGTTACCACTTACAAGATATTATCAGAGAATTAATAAGAAGCACCTTTGCAAACTATGTGATTAGCACTAAATTTCTGTTCAAAATGTAATGTGTGTAAAAAACAAAAGATATCCACACATGGAAATTAACTTCAGTTTCTTAACTTTATCCACACAGATACGTACATATATAGTTGTATATTTAGGCAGCAATCCTTCCTTTATGCATGTTTCATTAAAAAGACAGACAAGGTACTACGGTTAAGCTTTTTATTTAATTTTTCTTGTGTTCTGACAAGAGCTTTCTTTTCTGGACAAAGGGTGTGTAAGAACTAACCAAATGTTTTATATTTGGAGCGCTTTCGGCTCTACCTTTAGCCATTATCAAGGATGATTCGATATTCAGTTTAATTGAGTGTGTGCGTTCTGTATATGTATCACTGTGTGGTAGGGATGTTTTTAATTTCCGAATGCGGTTAGCACATTGTGGCTTTGTTCATAGTTAATATTGTTAAGAGTTGGCTTTTTCTTTTTCATTATTAAAGCTTCCATTATTTTTAGTCTTTTTTGCAAGTGGATGCAGTTAATATATTTCTGTTTTCTACTAGTATGTTCCTAATGGTGTCAGGTAAATCTGTGTGTGTGTTTAAATGGGTTCTAATGAAGCTGTGATCAGATAGGTGTAACGTAAGACGTCTGGATAAGCATGTGGTTGTGTAAGCAATGTAATTATTTATGAGTACTGTTTGATCAGGAACACAGTTCCTTAAGGGGCATTTGAACTCATAGATAATGTTCGTTCTTTGTAATTTTGACTTAGTTGGTGTGTTGTTATTCTTGAGGATAAGGTTGGCTGTCTTAAAATTTTTATAATAGATAATAAATTTGATTTTTTCAGTTGGAGTAGTATATTTCGTTATAATATGTTTTAGAGAAGATTCGTCTTCTTTGTAGTTAATATACCTTTGTTTTTTGTAATAAATGTGTATGTGATTTGTGGCTGTGTGTTCACTATCGTTATTACTTGCTTTGGGGAGAAATAGTCTCCGTCAGATTTCGAACCTGCATCCCTAAAGGGAATTGTCATGAGATATAACGTGTCTGACCGCTTCTATACACTACGATATTTTATTTTTCGAAGCGTCTTTTCCTTTTTATATGACGTGTCTCTTAATGATATGTGTGAATATATTCTCCACGACATCATGTGCTTTGAAGATCTAAGTAATGTTTTTCTCCGTACTACAGGTAAATCTTTGTCTTCATCAATTTACCAAGGTCATTAGTCAGGTTGCTCGATGACAGAATACAATTTTAATGAATATCATCTGATTGTCAAATTCTCCAAACTGACTTTCCTCTTTATGCATGATAGAAAACAGAAATCTTTCTTTCTGATATTCCTTTTTTCTGTTTTTTTTTTCGCAAAAATATGTTTGTTCTTCACCTGTTCCGTTTATATAATTCTCCTCATTTTCTGTCGAATCGCGTCTTCGTTGTTTTTAATTTCCTATTCACCTGTGAGGAAATTATTGAGATGTCATATAAACTTTTACAGTTCAGCAGTCTTTTCTTAGTTTCTAAATAAATTTTCTAGTTTCTTAATACTTTGTTTAGCTTTTGGAAGATAACTTTCGAAATTACAATTTAGGCTTTTGTATTTGTTTGTAACATTCTCCGACGTCTGTTATAATTCTTCCTATATATTAAAACTTCAGTATATCCTTTTCTGAGCAATATTCAACTAGTAGCTCCCATTTTACGCTGTCTTATTTTTTGCATATGCATTTGAAACTTTAATCAACATAGTGTCTATAATTTTTTATATAATTCATTTTGATACAAACACATATTCGGACGATACATTTTTTGTTTTATTTGTTGTTACCACAAGATTTAAAATAATAAGTTTTTCGTGTTTACTTTTTGTGTAGAGAAGTTGGAGAAAAAAACTTGTTCTTTTTTAATATTATTTTTTACTTGAAAGCGATAATGCATCGTTTACTGATCTGTACAACTATACAAATATGCATTTATATAAGCCAATTTATTTTATTTGTTACGACATAAGATAACAGAATGCAGAAAAATATTATTTAATAAATAAACCGTTCGGACGAAAAAATACTAGATTAATACATGATTTTTATCAGTATCATTTATGTTAATTTGTCTAATTGACAGCAATTATAATTATGGAAAAGCAGACTCAATTACATAAAAGTGCTGATGCAACATTACAATAAATTAATAATTCATTGAGTTTCATTAGATGAGAAATCGCATCTTAATGACCAAAACATGTGGAGACTTTGAATTTATCATCAGAAGATAATCCTGTGAAAGAATCCCTAATGTATATTTGCAAAGCAACCGACGTTCAGAGGAATATTATCAAAGGAAAACTTTTGTACTTCAAATTATCCTTGTTTGTTCATGTATTATGTCAGAGATAAGATTAGAGAATATACATTAAAAAGAAGTATCGAATACATGAGAATAAAAATGGAGTTACATCAAATGATTGTTTCGCAAGGACAAAATTAAGTGTGCTTGTGCAGTATGTAGCTCAGCGTAGAGTTCACTGATTAGAGATTTCACTCAGTATTTTTCGAAACGCCAATCGTAATGTCAACATAGGATAACCTGCTACCCGCTTGTTGAAATCTGGGGTATTTATATTATTGAAAAGCCAAATCAGTGAATACCTGTCGGTTCAGTTTCGCTTTGTATAGAACCGTGAGAAATAACCGAATCACGTAGAAGATTGAGGAAATCTTTTCAATATATTACATGAGAACCATGTGGATAACGGCCCAGGACCGCCTCTCATCAATATTCTTTAGATTTTGCATCAGATTGCCGATCAGAAACATTTCCTCATCTTGTAATTAATCTTTTGACGACTTGCGTAGTTGAAGAATCATGTTTTGTTTTGTTACATTATTTATTTGGTGTTTTTCTTTCAATATTCACTTTTGTTTTACTTATGTGTGAATTAAAGCTGGTATGATGAAGACGTTTGTTGACCTAAAAGATTTCCAGTACCTGACAAACTATACAGATTTATACATTTTATGTTATATCGTACTGTTTTATTGCTAACATATTTTTGTTGGATTTATTGGCTTTAGTTATGTTTTGTCATATGTGACTTAATTGACCTATTATTACGCAAATGTGACGTTAAACGACGAGATAATACGATTATTGCGAAACCAATATATGCTGCCTTCGTCATTTAAAAGAAGAATTCTCAATGTGGGAAGAGAAATCATCGGCAGCACTGAACTAATGAAGTTTTAATTTTCATTCAGAATTTTCATAAACCAGCACCAATCATTTTACCTGTATACAGCAAAATCTCGACGATGTTATGAAAGCGCGGAGTAAATTGCTTCATTTGTCTTTACTCTTCAAGACCACGTAAACTGCAAATAATTTACTTCCAATTTCTCACGTAGAGCAGCTATCATGACATAAAACTATTTAAGGAATCACAGCTTGTTTTCATACACGAAAATCAAAATTTAAATATTTCCTTATTTTATAGAGTTTTTATTCTTCATGCTCCATCCCCTCATGATATAGGCGATCATGGTTTTCCGAAGTTCCTGTCTCTTGTAGCTGTTAATATATTTTGTCTTTCTGTAATTTCGCCAAAGGCTAATTCCGCCACCCATTTACTGAAGGTCATTAAGTATCTCATGCATTGTTTACCCCTGTTCCTCTTTCCCTCTATCTGTCCCACGAGTATCAGATTTTCTAAACCTTCCTTCCTCAGTATATGATTTATAAATCTCAACTGTCTCTTCCTGACGTTAAGTATTAGTTTACTTTTTGTGTCCTTTTCCTGCAAAACATTGTCGTTACACGCATGTTCATTTCACGGAATCCTCAGCAACCTTCTGTAGAACTACATTTCTGTTGCTTCACGTTTTCTATTCATCTCTGAGGAGATCGCCCAGTATTCGCTGCCGTACAAAAGGACATATAAGAAAGCATTTTAGTAGTGTATTCCTTATTTCTCTCGAAATGTTCCTATTTCTTAATATTAATATTCTGCTCAGCTTTTGGATGCTTCCCTGGTTGTCCCAATACGCTTTTGGATCTCAGTGTCGCTCTTTCCATCCTTTGTTAAAACAGTCCCCAGCTATTTAAATTTCCTCCCTTGCTTGATCCTTTTACCTCTGATTCGCAATTCACACTTAAGGATTATCCTTTTGCTAATAACCATCCATTCACTTTTCTTGCAGTTGATGATTGATATATTCTTTTCGCATTCCTGCACTGCCTGATGTAGGAGATTTTGTAGCTTTCTTTCCCTGTCTGCTATCAAGACAGTTCTATCGTCATACCTTATGGTGTTAAGATTGTAGAAGCTCCTAGTTATCCGAGAATGGCATCGCTGTATCTGTTGATCTGTTGAATAAGTCTGGTGAGAAGACATATCCTTGTCTTACATCCCTTCTTATATTTATATATCTGCTGAACTTCGTTTCTATCCGTATGCAGGCGGTATGCTGCAAGTATAGTTTATTTTTTAACAATATCTGGACGATAGTTTCACCAACCTATTTTCGAAACACGAATGACACGATGCTGATGACGGACTAGAAAAACTACAGAAATTTCTAGAGAATATAGCAAATGGTGGGACTAAATATTAACTATAAAAAGACATAATGAGTTGTTTACAACAAGGGAGACATTGAATTGTGTGCACCAGGAATGAAGACAGTAAAAACAAACAGGTACACAAATTTAACTTTGTAGGGAAGTAACGAAGTAACGTAGACTCAAAGGTACATAGGTAAAGAAACAAAGAAAACTGCGCTGAACTGCTATGCCATATCTATCCTCCTGTATGGTAGTGAATGTTTATTCAGTTAGTTAAAGATGAAGAGAGAACTCGAAGAGACTGAGATGTTGTTCTATAAAGGGATAAAGGGATATTCTTTTTCTGATTGTAGGCAACTGTTACTTTTATTTATTATTCTACAAAATACTTCCTTCTTACTGATATTCTCTGTTTATATTATTTTCAACAGTCTTTGTTTCCGACGTTTTCAAGTTTCTTCTTCAACAGTGATGAGCATAGTATGATTTTAAACCTGTAAAATTATCACCCATTACATTGAGCATTTACAGAGATCTGTGAATGCAAAAACACACCCATAAAAACTCTCGTATGTATGTGTAATTCTATAAGTGGCAGGTAGTCTTAACATCTAATCACTGCTTTCAGATTTTTTTAAAAATACGGTAATAAAGGTACCATTGTCTAAAGGGGGATGGCTGGTTATTCCATTACATCAGCTTCTTTGTAAGAAACGTTATTTTATTTAAGAAATTAAGCATGTCATGACCAAGCGAACGGAAATTTGCTCATGACAGTAGAGGATGAGTTATCGAACTTGACTTAAAGATCAACGGTCACGATTCTAGTTCTAACTGTATTCCCAATGCTAATGGTCTTCTATTAAATCTATGTCATTCTCAGTAATTAAATAATCATTTATAATGCTTTCCGCATGGAAACCGAGATAAATTATTATACATTTCACGCATAATCGATTGATATGTCCAATAAATTTAACTTTAATAACTGATAATTTGCAATCTTTTTTCTTCATTTTCAACGCTTAAAATATCGATTATTTTTTTTTTCAGAAAGCTGCTCAACTAATCTCAAGGATTTTTTTTAAATATTGAGATTAATTATCGTCGATTATTTTCTAATCTAGAGAAATAGAGAACAGCTTAGCGCTGTAAAGATTTACAGCGTGATGGAATAGGATGTGTGTAGATGAAAGGGTAGTTGGTAGCGATAGGAAAGTCTTTAATCTACCTCTTTGTGACACCTTTATATGCATTCATAGCTGGAATAAAACTAAAATTATTGTTTAGTTACTCTCTGCATGTATTCTTTGCATCTATGTATGATCGTTAATTCAGCCATTTCCAAAGTATTGATTACTAGCGCACAAAAGGTTAATTTACGGTGGTCCAGGTGAAAATGACAACTTTTTGCTTTAGAGTTATAATAGCAACCTTAAGTATATTAAGTTGTAAATTAGTTTCCACACGCAAATTGTAATAACCGTAAGTACAATTCCAGCTTATATAATTGCCTTCCTAACCACTTTGAAAGTGCAAATTTGTCTGTAGACGCTTCAAGGAGTGTATATAATTTCCCATGCACCGATGAGACAAGTGAATCAAAGTACATGGTGGCTATATGAGAATGTAGCAGAGTAATGTTTGTAGAATATGGAAAAATGTATTCGCAGATTAATGACAACGTTTTATAGAAAATGTAAACAAAATATAATTATATTTGGAATCCAAAAGAGACATTGAAATTTCAAGAGCAGATAATGAGGGAAGATGGTTTGGAGAATTAAAAAAAATCACAGGACATATTGAATCAAAGAGAAACAGACCGTAACCAATCTAACGAGATAGTGTTAGGTGTGGAAAGCCACGATAGAAGTAGTAAGTCATGAGCCGAGTGTGACAGGAAGCTTAGAACAATTAAATATTAAAAGAATCATTGGAATAATCCAGATGGCAGTATTATGAAAGTCGTACAAATATCTCACAAAGTATTTTAAAAGCAAGAAATAACAAAAATATTGTTCTCGAGCAATTTCTAACACTCTATTTATCATCTTACAAGTGCTGTCTCTGTCTTTGGGCAGAGTGCGCTCAGAGGCGGCTCCGTCAAAGAACAGAGTCGCAACTGAGGAAAATTATACTGTGGTGTGCCGGCCCTGAGGAACAGCTGGCCGATGCCGCGCCCTCTTATTGCACCAACGCAACCGACGTTCGCGGAGGTTCGAGCAATTTTTGTTCCTAGCTCGGGTGTACGCGTTTGGCTTCCCACATTAAAACGAAATTGTCTCACAACTTGACCTCGTGGTGGGGTTGAGTAAATATAAATTATCGAAAATTTAACTGAAGCAACACGATTAGTATTAAATAATAAACGACTTTAATAATGCATGTGGGTCGTAATAAAGATATAAAATAAAAATTGTCCTTACGATCAATAATATAAATGTGAAAGTTAAAGAAAATCTGTATCACGGCATTTACATGGTGTTGAGGACGTTGTAAAATAAAAATATTAGTACCATATGTTAGACATTTCCATGACGGTCGTCCTTGAGTATTGAATCCAACGGTTGGCAGTGAATATTTCGGAGACAGTGGGAACGCGTAGTGAAGGTTCGCAGTGGATATCACAGCAGAGTATAGTTCATCCTTCTCCTGGTCTCCTTTGGTCCTTCTGGTAGACGAAACAAGATGGCCGCCTTTATACACGATGAATACAGTGTTGTGCGGCTTCTAATTGGTCAACCTACCATTGGTCGACTATAAAGGGAAATAAGTCATTCTGACTCGCTCACTAGTTATAAGTATATATACATAAGTTAAGTAAGATGTCTTCCGAAGCTGTGAACTTGGGCGCAGATCTGCGCAGGGAAGAGGTCCGTCGAGGTGGCGATCGTTTCATTCGTGAAGTCAAATCCCCGGAGGGGCACACTCTTCGGGCCACTGACGACATGTGCGAGGCGTTTCGGCGCCACTTCGGGAACCGGTTTACCAAGGAGCCTGGTCTCCGTGAGGAGGAGTTTCGCAGCTATTTGGCTGACTTTCCTCGGCTTTCGCCGACTGGAAGCGGCTAGCTGCGAGGGGAGAGATTACGGAGGGCGAAGTCTACGTGGTTTTGAAGAAGGTCGGCAGAGGCAAGTCGCCCGGTCTGGATGGTTTGCCCTATGAATTGTACTTGAGGCTGTCGCACATCTTTGTTCCGATTTTGACAGCAGTGTTCAACAACTGGTTTCGGTCGGGGTCCATCCCCAACCGGATTACCAGGGGCGTGATCACTCTGTTGAAAAAGGGCAAAGGTGGTGGGGGAACCTAGATGATTACAGGCCCATAACTCTGCTAAACACAGAGTTAAAGATTATGGCCAAGATCCTGCAGGAGCGTTTGCAGTCAGTTGCCGAGTCTCTGTTGGGACCTGAGCAGACTTGTTCTGTGAGGGGCCGAACAATTCAGAGCAACCTGCATCTGATCCGCACGATCATAGAGGGTGTAAAAGACGACGAAGAAGCCGCGCTGATCAATTTGGATCAGTCCAAGGCATTTGATAGGGTTGACCATCGCTACCTTGCTACTGTCCTGCAGGCCGCTGGATTCGAAGCCAACTTCTGCCGCTGGATTAGCCTCCTGTATCGCTCCCCCAGTGCTGTGGTACAGGTGAACGGAAGGTTGTCGGACGCGTTCGTGCTGTCTAGGTCGGTTCGTCAGGGTTGTCCGCTGTCGCCTCTCCTTTATGCTTTGGCGTTGGAGCCTCTCCTTCGCCGGCTGAAGGACGAGACCGGCAGTCCGGCCCTACGTGGAATTGCCGTGCCTGGAGGGTCTCGAGCCAGGGTTTCCGCGTACGCCGATGACGTATCTGCTTTCGTGTCGTCCCGCAGCGACATTGAGGCGGTACAGAAGGCGCTTGATCGGTACGAGAAGGTGACAGGGGCCAAGATAAACCGCGACAAGTCGTCCGGCTTGCGGTTAGGTGCCTGGAAGGGGTCGATCTTCCGGGCCGCTTCGGTTGGACGGACGGTCCTGTCCGCATTCTTGGTGTGGTTTGGGCCCGACCTCCAGCTGGAGAAGAATTGGTCTGAAGTACGTGCAAAGGTCGATTATGCCGGTCAGACTTGGAATCGACGGCGGTTGTCCGTGAAGGGCAGGGCGGAGGTGTGTTACATTTTCCCCTGATTCTTTATCGGTTGTCCGTACTTCCTCTCTGTAAAGACCGCAGGAAGGTGCTCGAGCGATCGCTATCCTCCATTTTATGGAGGGGACGCGTGAACAGGGTCGACAGACGAGTCTGCACCAAACGTCCGTGTCATGGGGGCTGGGAATGCCGCACCTTATGAGTCACATCCGTGCCTCTAGGTTGGCTTTCCTACGCCGCGCATTGACTAGGGAGATCCGATTCTGGAGGGGATTGTTAGGGACGCCTTCCCTAGCCTTACTATCAGTCCCCCATCTCGAGGGCCGAGCGCCGTTGTAGGCTCCGGGATGAGTCGGATTTCATCCACGAGTGTCGGTTGGCCTTGAGGGCCATTCCCCGGTCCAGTGACCTTTCACGGCCTAGGAAGGTCTTCTATCGTGGTTTTAGTGGAGGGTCGCGCGAAGGATAAACTACGTGATACGCTCGGCTTGTCGGAGGAGGAGTATCGCTCCCTATTGGTCTTGGGCGCCAGCGGCGGATTACCTCAGTAACCCTGAGTTTTCGCTTACCTGGCGATTGGCTCGGAATCGGCTGCCTCTCAATGACAAGGCTTTCATATGGGGTTTGGCGGATTTGCCAGACTGTGAACGGTGTGGTCTTGGTTTAGAAGAAACGGCTGCGCACGCCTTCTACCATTGCCCCGGGTCCGCCCCTTATGGGACCATGTCGGCGAGCTGACGGCTCGTCTCGCTCCCGAACAGCTAGTGTCCATGGATCGCGCATACGCGTGTGACAATGTGTCGCCCCCGTATTCCGGGGAGAAACGAATGGTGTTTCTGATGCTGATGGCCACGGCTCGAATGGTGATTTGGACGACGCGAATGGAGGAAGTTTTGCGGGGCAATTGTCTTTCTTATCAGCATCTAATCCAATTCTTTGAGCATCAGCTCAAGATGAAGATTAGATCTGATAGAAAACGGTTGCATTCGACAGTCTTCAGCGAAAGGTGGGTAAAAGTAGCAAGCCTGGTTCGTGTGACCGGGGCTAGCCTTGATTTCTTTTTTAAGTCAACCTATAGCACATCGGGGTGGCTTCCTGTGGAACCCTCCCCTTGGTTAGGTTAGACAAGCTTCAGTGTACCTAGTTAATGTGAGTAAGTGTCGTTCCTGGCCTGTATCCCGGCTGCTCTTTGGTTATGGTCCAAGTCGAGATTCCCAACCTCCCCAGTTTGTTTTGGTCCCCCTTTCATCTCGATTGGATCAGCTTTACATTTTCCCATGTCCGTATAATATTTTATCCTCTTTTCCCACTCCCTTAGCGAGAGTGCTTCTTGATTTTGTCCTCTGGGCAGAATACAGTGGCCTCTCTGTTTTGAGGGTTGGACGGTCCCTACTAACATACGTTATGTTTATTTTTGTATTTTGTGTATATTTTAGTTATTTTCGGGGTTCATCTCCCTCCCCTCTCATTGTATCATTATTAGATTTTTATGTATAGAATATTTATCATCATCCAATTTTTATGGTTTGGGGCGCGTTTTGGTAGGTCCCCCTTGTGAGAATCCGGTATTATGGTGCATGAAGGATTGAGTGGTGATGGACAAGTTCTTGTGGTGGATGAGTAAATTGTAACGTATGAATGGGTCGTGAATCAGATTAGCTAGGTATAAGATAGTTAGTGAAGACCAGCCTACACCCCCTCCCATTTCGGCCTTGTGCCACAATTATGTATTTTTACATAATAAATATCCTAGTTATAAGTATATATACATAAGTTAAGTAAGATGTCTTCCGAAGCTGTGAACTTGGGCGCAGATCTGCGCAGGGAAGAGGTCCGTCGAGGTGGCGATCGTTTCATTCGTGAAGTCAAATCCCCGGAGGGGCACACTCTTCGGGCCACTGACGACATGTGCGAGGCGTTTCGGCGCCATTTCGGGAACCGGTTTACCAAGGAGCCTGGTCTCCGTGAGGAGGAGTTTCGCAGCTATTTGGCTGACTTTCCTCGGCTTTCGCCGACTGAAGCGGCTAGCTGCGAGGGAGAGATTACGGAGGGCGAAGTCTACGTGGTTTTGAAGAAGGTCGGCAGAGGCAAGTCGCCCGGTCTGGATGGTTTGCCCTATGAATTGTACTTGAGGCTGTCGCACATCTTTGTTCCGATTTTGACAGCAGTGTTCAACAACTGGTTTCGGTCGGGGTCCATCCCCAATCGGATTACCAGGGGCGTGATCACTCTGTTGAAAAAGGGCAAAGGTGGTGGGGGAACCTAGATGATTATAGGCCCATAACTCTGCTAAACACAGAGTTAAAGATTATGGCCAAGATCCTGCAGGAGCGTTTGCAGTCAGTTGCCGAGTCTCTGTTGGGACCTGAGCAGACTTGTTCTGTGAGGGGCCGAACAATTCAGAGCAACCTGCATCTGATCCGCACGATCATAGAGGGTGTAAAGACGACGAAGAAGCCGCGCTGATCAATTTGGATCAGTCCAAGGCATTTGATAGGGTTGACCATCGCTACCTTGCTACTGTCCTGCAGGCCGCTGGATTCGAAGCCAACTTCTGCCGCTGGATTAGCCTCCTGTATCGCTCCCCCAGTGCTGTGGTACAGGTGAACGGAAGGTTGTCGGACGCGTTCGTGCTGTCTAGGTCGGTTCGTCAGGGTTGTCCGCTGTCGCCTCTCCTTTATGCTTTGGCGTTGGAGCCTCTCCTTCGCCGGCTGAAGGACGAGACCGGCAGTCCGGCCCTACGTGGAATTGCCGTGCCTGGAGGGTCTCGAGCCAGGGTTTCCGCGTACGCCGATGACGTATCTGCTTTCGTGTCGTCCCGCAGCGACATTGAGGCGGTACAGAAGGCGCTTGATCGGTACGAGAAGGTGACAGGGGCCAAGATAAACCGCGACAAGTCGTCCGGCTTGCGGTTAGGTGCCTGGAAGGGGTCGATCTTCCGGGCCGCTTCGGTTGGACGGACGGTCCTGTCCGCATTCTTGGAGTGTGGTTTGGGCCTGACCTCCAGCTGGAGAAGAATTGGTCTGAAGTACGTGCAAAGGTCGATTCTGCCGGTCAGACTTGGAATCGACGGCGGTTGTCCGTAAAGGGCAGGGCGGAGGTGTGTGTTACATACATTTTCCCCTGATTCTTTATCGGTTGTCCGTACTTCCCTCTGTAAAGACCGCAGGAAGGTGTTCGAGCGATCGCTATCCTCCATTTTATGGAGGGGACGCGTGAACAGGGTCGACAGACGAGTCTGCACCAAACGTCCGTGTCATGGGGGGCTGGGAATGCCGCACCTTATGAGTCACATCCGTGCCTCTAGGTTGGCTTTCCTACGCCGCGCATTGACTAGGGGAGATCCGATTCTGGAGGGGATTGTTAGGGACGCCTTCCCTAGCCTTACTATCAGTCCCCCCCATCTCGAGGTCCGAGCGCCGTTGTAGGCTCCGGGATGAGTCGGATTTCATCCACGAGTGTCGGTTGGCCTTGAGGGGCCATTCCCCGGTCCAGTGACCTTTCACGGCCTAGGAAGGTCTTCTATCGTGGTTTAGTGGAGGGTCGCGCGAAGGATAAACTACGTGATACGCTCGGCTTGTCGGAGGAGGAGTATCGCTCCTATTGGTCTTGGGCGCCAGCGGCGGATTACCTCAGTAACCCTGAGTTTTCGCTTACCTGGCGATTGGCTCGGAATCGGCTGCCTCTCAATGACAAGGCTTTCATATGGGGTTTGGCGGATTTGCCAGACTGTGAACGGTGTCGTCTTGGTTTAGAAGAAACGGCTGCGCACGCCTTCTACCATTGCCCCTGGGTCCGCCCCTTATGGGACCATGTCGGCGAGCTGACGGCTCGTCTCGCTCCCGAACAGCTAGTGTCCATGGATCGCGCATACGCGTGTGACAATGTGTCGCCCCCGTATTCCGGGGAGAAACGAATGGTGTTTCTGATGCTGATGGCCACGGCTCGAATGGTGATTTGGACGACGCGAATGGAGGAAGTCTTGCAGGGGCAACCGTCTTTCTCATCAGCATCTAATCCAATTCTTTGAGCATCAGCTCAAGATGAAGATTAGATCTGATAGAAAACGATTGCATTCGACAGTCTTCAGCGAAAGGTGGGTAAAAGTAGCAAGCCTGGTTCGTGTGACCGGGGGCTAGCCTTGATTTTCTTTTTTAAGTCAACCTATAGCACATCGGGGTGGCTTCCTGTGGAACCTTCCCCTTGGTTAGGTTAGACAAGCTCCAGTGTACCTAGTTAATGTGAGTAAGTGTTGTTCCTGGCCTGTATCCCGGCTGCTCTTTGGTTATGGTCCAAGTCGAGATTCCCAACCTCCCCAGTTTGTTTTGGTCCTCTTTTCATCTTGACTGGGTCAGTTTTATATTAGCCATTCCGGCATAATATTTTATCCTTTCCCACTCCCTTAGCGAGAGCGCTTCTTGATTCTGCCCTTTGGGCAGAATACAGCAACCTCTCTGTTTTGAGGGTTGGACGGTCCCTACTAACATATGTTATGTTTAGTTTGAATGTTGTGTTTATTTTAGTTATTATTGGGTTCATCTCCTTCCCTTGCATCCTATCATTATTAGAATTTTATGTATAGCATTTTATGTATCATCAAATTTTTATGGATTGGGGCGCGTTTTGGTAGGTCCCCCTTGTGAGAATCTGGTATTATGGTGCATGAAGGATTGAGTGGTGATGGACAAGTTCTTGTGGTGAATGGGTTAATTGTAACGTATGAATGGGTCGTGAATCTGATTAGCTAGGTATAAGATAGTTAGTGAAGACCAGCCTACACCCCCTCCCATTTCGGCCTTGTGCCACAATTTGTATATAATTACAAATAAATACCCTAGTTATAAGTATATATACCAAAAAAACCGTAACACCATACACATACAGAAGGAGAGAAAAAATTACACCTATTGCATAGTTAGTGCAATAATCAAGCAGTTGAGTATATCGAACACACTCGTCATTTATTTCTTTCCCCCCACCCGCGAGAAATAGTGTAAATAGTTTGCATATGCAACTATCTTCATGCGTTTTTAAGCGTTATATTTAAATTTACTAATTAATCACGGTGGAGTAATGGATAGTGGTTGGGATTGAGGAAAAGGAGAGCCGAGTTCGAATACCAGTCGCATCCATTACATTTGTGGGTAAATAGTAGGATAAACCTGGTTCTATAGATGGATGGCAAATGGTCTACCGAAGAAAGAAATGGAAACCTACTGTCAACCTGATGCGTGTATCACGCATGGCACGTATCTGACTGAATTAATCAACCATCAGAAAACCTCAAATTGATTATGAGGAGGCACGGTGGAGTAATGGATAGCGGCTTGGATTGAGGAGTAGCAGAGCCGAGTTCGAATTCCAGTCGAATACATTACTTTCACTTACGTGCTAATACCCTTGGGAAAAAGTGTGCATCCTCATCTTCTCCCTCCAGCTATGGGTAAATAGCAGGACAGACTGGGTTCTAGGAGAAGGAAAAACTCTGAATTCAAAACCTGCGGAGGGCCGTTTGGGGACCTTGTGATACGTATTGCACCAGGTCAAAACCTTCAAAGCGTGTGGATGGTCCTGCACGAAACCTTCACCACTATAATCAAATCTCATGTGCTATACATCCGGGTTGGTGACCGCTTGTGAATTCCAAATTCCCATGAAACTCCAATATTGGACCCGTCTGAACCCACCTCGGGTGAATGCCGTTACAAGAACAAGAAGAGAGAAATTGATTATGATTACCATAACATTACCATTAATTTTCAGAACACTACGAATCCGCAGGGATATTGTGCGAAACAAAACTCTCTCACATGTAAAAATAGATAAGATAGAGTTAGATATAAGACAGAATACTCACACTGTAAAGAGATAAAAAAAGTAAAAATAATATGACAGAGGATGATGTAAAATCTTAAAAAAAAATGCCATACGAAATAACCTCCAAGGAAATAAAATCGAATAATCTACCTGTGACATAATCTGCAGTTATCCAGACGATGTCACTGAAGATGACTCCAACTACATTAAGGTAGAATTCCTTGAATACCACAGAGCTGGAATCACCGAAGCGAAAAACCACGTCATTCAAGTAATCAGCAGAGTAATTCTCACACAATTGTCAGACATAGACCAGCTTCTCAAAAATTCATAAGACGAAGATCAATATACACATTGTGCAGGACAGGATACAACGTTGCTCTGGAAACACTGTTAACGGATAATATCGCATAATTTAACAACGTCATATACGCAACAGCATTAGCAGCTACTGCGAAGCTTGGGATCAAGATAATGAAAGAAATTAACGGACAGAGAGCCAACTTGGAAGGCAAAACCTATGTGAGAAATAAAAGAAATTAGATGTGAGCTTTCTGTATCAGATGAATTCACTAGAAACCGAAATATCTCTACGTGCAAGTGCACGATCAAGCGAAAATATAAAATCAAATCCCTAATTAAAAATCGATCAATCAAGGAAATTAAGAAACAGAGAACATGACGATACGAAAAATGTAGATTCATTGCCAAAAAAAAATAATTCAAACGGAATTTAAAAAATTTTACAGGGAAATTAGAAAAGAACCTATACATGTCGAAAAGCCAACATCTACTGAAAAAGTGCAGACATTTTGGGAGAATATTTGGAGCAATCCCAAGGAATATAATGCAAATGTAGAATGGATCCAACGTGAAGAAGAACCTCAACAAGAATGGAAAAATATAACCACAAATAATGTTATGCAAGCGCTAACGAAATTCCCAAAATGGAAATCCCCAGGAAATGAAAAGGTGCCCAATTTCTGGCTCTATCATTTCTCATCAATCACTAAATCCCTTGCAAAAGCTCTATCAATGCTTGGAAATAATCCCAATGAAATCCCGGAATGGATCACTGAAGGTAATACATATCTCATGCCAAATCGAGTGAAACAGATGATCCGAAAAATTATAGGCTAATAACGTCTCTCCACGATGTAAATTTGATCACGTCGGTCCTGACGAACCGCACATATTCTTTTTTCGAAAGAAACAACATTCCTCCACTGGAACAGAAGGAATGCAGGAGAGGTTCATATATATAAGAAAACTTAGCGCAGCGTGGATCGATTATCGTAAAGCCTTTGATAGTGAGCCGCACTCTTCGATCCTTAAGACATTGAAAATATACAAAACCTCGTCTGTGGTGGTAAGTTGCTTTAAACACAGCATGTGAATGAGGAACACCACAGTATACCTTAATTACAAACGAGGCATTGCCATCACCAACCATCTGAATATCCTACGTCGAATCTTTCAAGGAGACACATTGTGACTCATTTTGTTTTGTTTGTCCTTAATCCCCCCTTACGAATGAACTAAACAACAGTAGCTATGATTACAAACTAAAGAAAAAAGTATTCAATCATCTACTCTACATGGATGATCTCAAACTCTTTGCCAAAGACGACAATGAGTTGAAGAGCCTCGTGAATAAAAAATGTCAGTGAAGATATAGGTATAACTTTCGGATTAGATAAATGTGCAAAAGTAACATTCAAGAAAGGGAGAATTACAGAAACACCATCAATAAATATAGACTTTGTCAAAAAATATTAAGGAACTGGAACATGATTAAGCCTATAAGTACCTAGGAATTAGCAACTGATATGGTATACAACATACCCAAATGAAGCAGAAGCTAAGAAAGGAGTACTACAGGCGTGTGCGTCTGGTACTGAGTAACGAGCTTAATTTTAAAAAAAGCAGAATAACAGGCATAAACACATTGACTGTCTCTGTGGTGTAATACAGTTTTAACATCCTTAAATGGGCCATAGCTGACATTAAGTGAATGGGCGCCAAAACGAGAAAGCTTCTCACTTGCAACCGCATGCATCATCCCAAAGCTGATGTTGATCGTCTGAATGTGCCCAGATCCGAAGTAGGCAGAAGATTAGTTCAACAATAACTGTCCTACAAAACTACAACCATTTGCCTTCAACGATACCAGGAAACTACATGAAACTACAGAAATCTGGGTGAAGATTATTTACATTATTCAGAATTTTGTCCTCATCTTTGTTGCCATATTTGTCACAAAGTTTCAGCCGTTTTACGCTCCGGCCTTCTTTAGTTAGTTGGAATGTCGAACTGAACCCTTTATTTCGCTCACTGGGATGGACTGTTCTAGTTTCACGTGTCATGTGTAATGTATGCCAATTATCAGTTATCTGCCGTTAATTCCCCTCTCCAGGTTCTTCACTTGAACTCACACTCTTTGGGTCCTGTCACTGGATCTGACTAACGTAATGTGTCTTTGAGGACATCTGTGTATGAATTTCTGAGTTTTATAAACCTAATGTCTTCAACAACCCTTTTTTTACCAGTTCTCACATAGCAATTTTTTGCTGTTATCATTGAATATTTTTTTTTTTACCAGAGCTGATATTACAATTTTCATTGTTATTATTCCTTTTTTCTGGCACTCATTATTACTGGTTCCCATATAGTATTCATTTCTATACTTGGTCGGCTCAGGAGATTTTTGTGGCCTAGCATATGAGGTGATTCCTTAAGTTTAGCAATTATCGAATGATGTTCTTTGTCTATGATTTCAACCTGATCCATTTTCTCTCCATATGTGGTCAGCCACGCCTGAATTTTCCACTTCCCCATAGTGTTATAAATTTCTGATGTCCTTGAAGCTTTGCCTTAAGGTGGTGGCCCGTCTCACCTTTATATTTCTTTGCGCAGCTGCATGGGATGGCGTAGACACCGTCTTTAGTCATGCCCTTCTTTATGGGGAGTCTTACTCGGGAGAGATATCTGTGAAATGTCTTCCAGAATTTGAAGGTTGTCTTGATGTTAGATGGACCGTAGATCCTTTGTGTTTTCTCTGATAATCCCTTCACATAAGACAGACAGATTGTTTGCTGAGTTTTGTTGTCATCCTCCTGTACCCGCCTATCCCAGTTTACTGGGACTGCTGCCATGTACACAGGATAGTTGTTAAGTTGTAGTGTACTACTTATACTGACCAATCCTTTATCTAAATATCTCTGGGTCGTGACTTATGATTTTGCTCAGTGTTGTAAGCAGCAGACGATCCCTTTCTTTTATTATTCGCCATTGCTGGTGATAATATCGAGCCCAATGCTAAGCCCTCATCCTGTCGATATATGTGTGATCCCATTCCGTAATATAATGTTTGTATACAGAAAGTCAATATCTCCATCAGATTAACTATTGGAATACTGGTCCATTCTTCTAGGGATGAGTGAGAGGCCAATCTATCTCTGACTACTGAAAGTGCCTCCTACGTGAGTACCTTGGTGAACAAACTCACAACGTCCAAGCTCACGATCTGGTTGGATAGGATGGGAGCATCTTTGATTATTTCCACGAAGTGGGCGGAATTTCGGACATATGAAGGTGACTCTCCGATAAATGGGTCAATTACATCTACAAGGAAGCAACTCCGAGGGTTGCACACAGAACCTTGGCAACTAACAATCGGCTTGAGAAGAATACCGTCTTTGTGAAGCTTTGGGAGATCGTTTGCGTGAGATAGCTTGCTGTAACGCTGCGGCAGCTGCCTGTACGTCTTAGATGCGAAGGGATCCTTGTTCCTGATAAGTATCTGTGACAGTTTGCGTTCCGTTTTCATTGTAGGTTCTTTTTTTACTTTGCTGTAGCTATCATTTCTAATGAGGTCTTACATCTTTCTTGTACCAGATTTGTCCATCACTACAGTTGCATTGTTTTTGTCAGCCAGTAGTATGAATATGTTTTTGTTCCTCTGTAGAGATCTGATCGCCAGCCTCTCCAGCTTAGTGATGTTTGACTTAGGTGACTTGGCATTCTCCAAGGTCTGTCTAAGCTTCGACCTTAGTTCATCCGCCTGAGCTTGAAGGAATTTCAAGGCCACCTCCTCGATTCTGGCACTCGTGTGACGGTTTTGACGAAGGTGAGAGCCAAATGTAATACTGGTTCCTCATAGGCGCTCAGCTGATATTGGCTGAAGTTGATTATTGATTTCACAGGTGAGTGATGGACCTTGTCCGTAACCTTCTGATCTTTCAATGTATTTAATTTTTGTACTTGGCTAGCCTTGACTACATCGAATTCGTGTCTGTAGGATTTATCCGGGTCATTATAGATCATTTGGTCTTCTTCATTGGTAATTCTGTTGAAGAATTCCTCGAGCCTCTTGAAGATATGAGCTTGTAGTTTCTGTTTTATCCAACGATCGCACTGGATTCTCTCTCAGAAAAGGCCGTGTCCCGCTTTTTCTGAGACCAGACGGGCTCTCCATTAGGTTTATACTACCTAGAAATTCATACACAGATGTCCTCAAGGACACATGGCACAATGGATGAAACTGTTAGTTAGATCCACTAACAGGGCCCAAAGAGTGTGAGTTTAATACCTGGTTAAGGCGGTGGAGAACTTGGAGAGGGGAATTAACAGGAGGTAACTGATAACTGACATCCATTAGACATGGCACGTGGAACTAGAATAGTCTACCTCAGCGAGCGAAATAAAGGGTTCAGTTCGACATTCCAACCAACTGAAGAATGCCGGAGCGTACAAGGGCCAAAACGTTGTGACAAATATGACAACAAAGATGAAGACAATATCCTGAATAATATAAGTAATGTACATAAGACCTCTTCTCAGAAATATGGACGGATACTGGATGAACATATCTATCAAATAACATGAAAGTAGTAAAGTAGAAGCCAAAATGTTCAAAATAGGGTTTCAAATAGGTTCAGAAATACAAGTAAAGCACAGTACACCGGCTGTAGCGACAAATTCTTAAAAACGAAAGCAAAAGCAAATGCAACTAACTAGACGCAGGAACGATGGCAATATAAACGGCGTCACGTTCCATACTTGTAACAAACAAGCTTATGTAAACAAATCCCGTATCCATCAGTGGCTACTTAATGTAGGGTTAAAAGCAGAAACTGAAGGTTTTATCCTTGCTGCACAAGACCAATGCTTGTTAACTAAAAAATATCAAGCACACATACTAAAATATTGTGTTAGCCCAATTTGCACATTCTGTAATATCCGGAAAAAATTGATCATCTTGCATCAAGTGGCACGTTATTGGCACCAACTCAATATAAAATCCGTCATGTGCAGTGGAAAACTTGCAAATTCTCCGAGAAGGAAACTGAAAAAAATTGGTATGAACACAACTTAGACCAGGTTACAGAGATAGGACCTGTAACAATTTTATGCGATTACACAGTGCACACATACAGAACAATCTGCTATCCACCCAGACATTGTTATTAGATACTGCAAATAAAATAAAGCCTCCTTATTGATATGGCAGTCCCTGCAGACTACAATGTATCTTTGAAGATCTTCAGATTACAAGGATCTTGAAAACGAAATCTCACAAACGTGGCACATGGGAACATCAACAATTCCTGTTGCAGTTGGTGCCCTCTGATTGATTGGAAAAGATTCCAGTACACTCAATGAAGTGATTCCTTGAGCCACATGCCTTAAATAAATACAAAAAAAATGTTTTCACGAATACAGCCTACAGCTTACGAATGGCTTTATCTATGTAAAATATGTGTCTGTGTTTTCTTTTTAGTTGGCCAGTGTAAAATGTCATGATGCCATTTCTGAACTTAGGTCTCTGGGTAGAAGCCGGAAAGAAACATGTACACACAGAAGTCAAAGGAAATAAAATAAAATAATAATAATAATAATAATAATATGCGTACTTTACATTACGGATTTCTTTATAGTTGGAGTGAGAATTAAGACTTCGGATTTTCTTTTTTCGAATATTGAAGATTTTTCTTCATATTAAAGGAAAAGTAAAGTTTAATATATTTACACATTTTGAGCAATTACAATATCTATAAAGGTAAAAGTTTGCTTCATAATCAATGAAATAATCATTATGAGCAGACATTATTAATGCCCCGAACATACAGTCTTTGAATTTGGTAGCGAAAAACATGTCCCTTTCGACCTCTTCATAATTTATGCATTTTTCCAGTACCAGAAATTCTCTTGAGATCTAATAAAAGTAAATGTTCATTATCCAAGAGAGTAATGTAGAGCGATTTGATGAGCTAATTCTTCCATGTTCGCAGCCCAAATCTTTTCATCTCTGTGTTGAGAAACGTGTGATGTTGCGTTGTCAGGCAATAATAAAACGCCTCTCCGATTGAACGCTGACGCTCAATTTTTCAAACAAACCTGGAGTCGTGTTTCCAGTTGATTACTACGTCTTTCAGAATTGACGTTAGATATTTGAATTACAATTGAGAGGAATAGGTAATAGCTGCTTCAGTTACTGCTACTGATTTAAACGTGGCATACAGAGAAAGAAAATATTCGGAAAATGAAAAATTAGATCTGGTTGGAAAAGTAACATCGGCAAAAATAAACACCTGCTGATATGTTTAGAGACAGAATGCTAACATTATTTTTATTATTACGGATTTGTTGTCAACAGTAAAACAAGGAATAACAGAATGGATCCAGAATGCCCAGCAAACAAACCCATTGAGTTTTACTTTGAAAAGACTGACTTCAAAAAGTCAGAGGTCACCCAAGAATCACCATAGTCACAACGCTAAATCAAGATATGCAAAGGACAAGGCAGAAAGATCCTACTTTTCCTTTAAAGAAGTTTACAATGATAGAAGATATGCAACAAATCGCAAACACGTAGAGGACAGAGAAGGTTTGCAAAATATTATCGAATCAGTATAGAATATCACTGAATATAAGTGAACATGTTAATTTATGACCTCAAATCTAAACAGTTTTTATGAATAAAAATGAATTTGCATTACAAATCAACAGTTCATAATAGACGATTTTCCCTATGCTGAAAAGCGCAGAAATTAACTTCTTAGATTTATTCTTGCATTTGTTAGAGTTCCATGTTTTAGTCTTACATTTCTTACAGTTCCATGTTTTATTCTTGCATTTATTACACTTCCTTGTTTCATTCTTGCAATTGTTACAGTTCCATGTTTTAATCTTGCATTTGATACAGTTCCATATTTTATTCTTGACATTCTTACAGTTCAATGTTTAACTCTTTCATTTCATACAGTTCCATGTCTTATTCTTGCATTTGATACAGTTACATGTTTTTTTCTGGCAGTTGTTACAGTTACATGTTTTACTCTTGCATTTGATACATTTCCATGTTTTATTCTTGAATTTGTTACAGTTCCATGTTCTATACTTGCATTTGATACAGTTCCATGTTTTTCTTGCATTTCTAAGAGTTCAATGTTTTACTCTTGCATTTGATACCTTTCCATGTTTAATATTGCAGTTTTTACAGTTCCATGTTTTACTCTTGCATTTCTTACAGTCCCATGTGTTATTTTTGCATTTGTTACATTTCCATATTTTATTCTGTCATTTGTTACAGTTCCATGTTTTATTCTTGCATTTCTTACAGTCCCATGTTTTATTCTTGCATTTGTTACAGTTCCATGTTTTACTCTTGCATTTGATACAGTTTCATGTTTTTTCTTGCATTTGTTTACCGTTCCATATTTTATTCTTGCATTTGATAGAGTTCCATGTTTTATTCTTGCATTTCTTACAGTGCCATGTTTTATTCTTGCATTTATTACAGTTCCATGCTTCATTTTTGCAATTGTTACAGTTCTATGTTTTAATCTTCCATTTGATACAGTTCCATGTTTTATTCTTGACATTCTTACAGTGCAATGTTTAACTCTTGCATTTCATACAGTTCCATGTTTTAATCTTGCATTTGATACTGTTACATGTTTTATTATTGCATTTGATACAGTTCCATGTTTTAATCTTGCATTTGATACTGTTACATGTTTTATTCTTCCATTTGATATAGTTCCATGGTTTATTCTTGCATTTTTACAGATCCATGTTTTACTCTTGCATTTCATACAGTTCCATGTTGTAATTTTGCATTTTTTACTGTTCCATATTTTATTATCGCATTTGTTACAGTTCCGTGTTTTTTTCTTGCATTTGTTACAGTTCCATGTTTTAATCTTGCATTTGATGCAGTTCCATTTGAAACATCAACATTGACTCGAAATTCGTCATCATGTGTAACGAAAGCGTCCAAAATTCACTACCGTATGGAAGAACAGACGTAACATAACAGTGTAAGGTATTATCCGACATATTCGGAATATTTTGGGAAATATCAAGTATATTCACCTTTAGAGTGCGGAGATCTTGAGAGGACTACCAGGATAAATTAGTCGGATAGAATTATAGCATGAAATATCCTGACAACAATGATTTGATCGCAGAAAAATGAATGAAACAATAAGGAATCTTCAGAAGGTAGCAAAGGAAGGCGAGAAGAAAGGACTAAACCTCAAGAAGAGTCTTTGTATGGTTTTCATCCGAGTGAACAGCCAAATATACGAACTACAAGTTGGAGTAACAAAAAGTGAAATATCTAGGAAATATTTAAACAGAAAACTGAAATTGTGAAACAGAAAACCAGAAGGGTCATTGTATTTGTCAAATATGCCTTCCAAAATCGGGAAGAAATTTGTTTGAAACTAAGAAAAGTTTACTAAACTATTATGCAATATCAGTACTACCGTATGGCAGTGAATGTTGGAAACCTCCTCACAAAGTGTTAGGTAATATCAGTTCTTTATGACGCGTCCTGGATTTGACGATAAACTACATCCGCATCCTAGTGAAGACGAAGAACTACGTCCAGCAGCAAGGACTCTGATCAGGAGCTTTTCAGTAGCGTTGAACCACCTCTTAATTGCTGGTGTTCTCAGGTCCACCCTGACCCGGGATGGTAGCACCTGTTAGGGTCCCAGCTATGGGCAAATATTTAACACCCAAACTACATCCACGTCCTGGGTATGACGATGAACTACATCCGCGTCCCGGGGAGGACGATAAACTACCTCCAACATCAAGTCCTCTGATAATAAGTTTTTGAAAAAATAATGTTATCAGCTGTACGTTTCTGAAAAAATAATATTACCACTTATACATTTTTTGAAAGAATAGTGTTGCCAGCTATAAGTTTTTGAAAAAATAATATTACCAGCTCTACGTTTTTGAAAAAAAATAATATTATCAGTTATACCTTTTTGAATAAATGATATTACCAGCTATACGTTTTTTTAAAAAATAATATTACGAGCTATACGTTTTTAAAAAAAAATAATATAACTAGCTATACATTTTTGATGAAAAAATTATTACCAGAAATATATTTTTGAAAAAGAAAGTTGTCGGCATTAAATGACCCATTGAGGTTGATATTCTGTAAAACAAACCAAACCAAACCAAACCTTCTTTATGACAATGAATACTGAACAATCACCTCACAAATTATAAAGAGAATTAAGACAAATGTAATGTGTTCTAGAGAAGGATGCTGAGAATACTATAGACTGATACTGTGAGTAAAATATGAAAAATGGAAATAAAGACATATACTTAGATGAGAAATAGAGAGTTGGATGTTTTTAGGATACATAATGAGGAAAGAGTGTTTGAATAATTTGACACGCAAAGGACATATGTAAGGTCGGCGGGGCAGAGAGAAGCAACCAACGAGCAACCAACCTAACAGTGTTGTGTGAGTGGATAGCCAAAAAGCGATTAGGGGGTTAGAGAGCTATACTTTATTCAAAGAGCTATAGTATACAGGATGTCGTTGAGAAATATATTAACTGTGACATGGCCCGCAATGTTAACAGTTAAATCTGATATATAATTAAGTTAATAAGAGACGCTCTGCCTTTGTGTTTCTCCTTCTTCCTTTTTTTTATTTGTTTTACTACCTATCTGGGCTGTCTTGTTTCATCAAAAAAGAAAAAAAGGTGAGGAAAAGAATTTGGGGTTGCTTGACAACAATCAGAATGACCTCCTAAAAAAGTGAGTAAGAATCGGTCACCTATGTTCACGTGACATACATCATGAAGTGAAATTTTTGAATGGTAACTTTATTTTCCCCATGACCTCAGATAACAACAATTCGCAAGAACAACAGACTCTCATCGGTCAATCGTGACGGATGAGAAATACACTCCCAAACATATTCCATTTCTTGTTGTATTAGAAATTAGGAGATTTAATCCCGGATATTTGAGGCTTATTTGATAATTCAATGTGTAAAGAGTAATGGAATATTGTACAACTAATGGAATAGGTACAACTAAAAATCTTACTTTATCTCCGATGCAATCCAATTAACCAAAGGGAAACGGAACATAAGGTTTTTTTTCTGGAATTTTATATGTCACATTGCAGAAGAAAAAAAAAATTGGATAATATTCTACAGTGAATTTGTCTGTCAATAAGAACATTGGAAATTTAAATTCCTAAAACACAAATGTTCAAACAGACATCCAATATCAGTTGTGTTCTTTTATTAATTGTACATCTGTCCCTTCATACTTTTGTTTGTTGCTTATCGGTACTTTGTTCGTGTGTATTCTTTTCATTTTTTGATCCTTGGGTTCACATCTTTATATGTTGCGAATTCGTAACATCGACTATATGCTGAACGTATACACAACATAGAGATGATGTATTCTAAAAATATGACAAGATTTCCAAGTGATATCTTATATACTGAAAATCGACTCATGGTTGCAAAACCTTTCTATTACTACTTTTGGTACGGAAATCGGTACTATCTTATTTTGACGTAATTGTCGTTTGTTTTAATCATTTCTACGATCCTCCATAGACCCTTTGTGAATCCTCGCTTAAGCACAGCGTCAAATCTTCAGATTTTTTGTACAATTGCTTTCATAGCGAGGAAATCAAAGAAAATAAATATGAAAAAAAAATCGAATCTAGAGAAATTGTAAAATGTATTTTATTAAATTAACTTATCATGTTCCGAAGGAGTAATTATGCAAATTTAATTAGAAGATTATTCTTAATTAGTGTCTAAAAACTGGACAAGAACGTGTGACCTCTGCATCTTTCGACTTTGAGACAAATTAAAATAAAATGTTCAGAAGCATAAATCTCGAATTCTTTGACGTTTTTGCGTTAAGGATGGTGTATACTTAGACGCTAACGGGAAAATCTTCCGGAAAATAATTCAATTATTACTACTGTTTGAAAATCTTGAAATTTACGACATAATCAATTTGATAAAACTTTGTATGATTGAATGAAGTATTGTAATCTTGAATTTAAAAAGAATAAGTTATAAACTTCATCTTTTCTTTCCCGTTCGGATATTTCTTTATTTGCTTTCTAATTTCGATTTTTTTCCCAAGTCTTAATCATTTTAAGTAATTTTATTTGATCATTTTTATGCTTCTCAGAAAATTTAAGCGTCTATAAATTACAGGTTTCCTTATGGAAAATAATATTTTTTTTTTAGATTTTCAATTTAATTTTTTTTTATAAATCAAATTAACAGAAGTATTCCAATCGCTATTTTTTTCATACTAAGGATTTTGGCGTAATACAATCTTTCTACTCTTCAATCACTCACATTCTCAGATAATTGCCTACATAACTCCAAGGTTAGAATTTAGAAAATTATTTTTAAGCCAGGTTGTTTTTCAAATCACTGGTTCAACACGATTTTTTTACTTTGTTTCGTACTATGCTAGTCTATTGTCTGGGTGAATAATTCGTTTTCAACGGTTTAGCAACCATTTCCGATGTATATAAGCCCCTTCACAAGATAGTGTGTATATACGTTTTACTGAAAGTGTCTTTTCTCAGTCAAGGACGAATAAACACGTCCAATGTTGAAAAACTAGCGACAGACGGGTTTATACGGCGATGTGGATACTTTTTAGACTCTCCTGAGCTTGAAACGAGTTCATTTGTCAACTCATAGTCTGATAGATGTTTTAGCCACAGCTCGGGTACTTCAAGATGTCTCAGTTTCTTAGTCTTCCCGAACAAATAAATATAATCGTCTGAAAATAAATTGTTTTTCTTAAAACTATTGGTAGATAAGGGGTAACACACAGAGAATATTCTTAGACTGAAAGAACTGTTTTTGCAGACAATAATGGTTTAGTGAGATAAATCTTACCAATTAACCCATAGAAGAGGAAAGAATAGGTGGTTTCCTATCTTTCTGAAGGGATGCACAAATTGGCCGATTACCGATTAATTTGCTTTTAATAATCGGCAAATCGACCTATTAACGATTAATCGTCAAAGTAGCCGATAAGGGCGATTACCGATTACCTGCCGATTAATCGGTGCACCCCTAGTTATAAGCGCTTAAGTGAATAGGACGATACCAGCGGGAATAGAAATTCTACTCCCCGATTAATAAATCCCAGCTGTTATCCATTACAGCACCCGCAAGTTCAGGTTTAAAGCACTGGCACTCCCAAGAAGTCAGCCATCTTAATAATTATCAGGCTCGACTTCGATGGTAGAACCGGTTTTCAACGTGATCTGATCGTAAGCTAAGCTTCACCATAGAGCTGAACCTCTATACATGAGAGCGAATCATGTTGAAGAGTCGGGTAAAAAACAAGTTTAAAACTTTTAAACGTATCCACGAGCTTCCGAGCCTAACGTTGAAGAACGTTAAATCACCAATACGTTACGAACAACATCCAACATAAGCGACTGTATACGTTCGTATATAAACCCTTTGCTTTTAACATGTGACAGTACAACGGGGTTTTACATGTGATAATGAACTTATAGTACCTCTGGCGGTACATGTCACATCCACCAAAGAAGAGCTACTTAGGACAATTGATGATCCAGTGATTGCTTTGAATTCTGGTTTTGCAATTTAAACAGTAAAACGTCGGACATCACCAACAGACCATTCCAACCGGTCGGTCTTCATATATTTATAACTCGTCTATATTGCCGATTAGAAAATCTAGGATTTAACAGATTAAGTTGTCTCTGGGATGAGAAGTTATTATTTACACTATTGCATGCGTACTATTGTCTTCATCGTTGTTGTTGCTGTTATCGCAACGTCCCGGCCGTTGCGCTCCTTCGGTCTTCATCATGTGTATATTCATCGGGATAACATATAGGGATTTCCGAACTGAACCATTTTCATTTAAAATATCCATGTCTTTTTAGTACTGCTCAGTTACTGTTTAAATTGAGTTCAATTTCATACTGCCCGGCACAATGATTGAACGTGGAATCTTATATCAAACTTGCCTACTTATGACTACTCCTTCTTGTCATGCTTGAATTCACTCCCTTTGTTACAGCTGCTGCTCCTGATGACTTTTCTTTCTTTCTTTCTTCATTAGCAAATCCTATATGGTATTTATTTCTATGCTAAACCAACTAAACTGCTCCTCACAACCTAACGTAGAGTTGGCCAAACTGACCGAATGCAAGGGCCCCATACAATAAAGTTTAAATGTTTGAAAGCTGAAAGACCTGAACAAAATTTACATATATGTTGTTATTTTGTTACATACACACGTGATCACTGTCATTTCACCCCGGACAACCCAAATCTTTAATCCCCTCCTCTATAACCTCAGTGTTCTGACATTCCCCTGTAATCCTTGCTGACCCCAAAATTTCTTTAATCCTCGGCCTTTCGTCGTCACTTACCTTAGCACTGAAGAAAAAGTCTAGCTCAAGCATTATAATCAGTACACAGATCTAGCATTATATTTAGAACACAGATCTAGCATTATATTTAGAACACAGATCTAGCATTATAAACAGGATTTAAATTCCAAGATAATTTTACTAACCACTAACCACCATAGGCAATTGGTCCATCAGAAAAAAAAAGTTCAACTAGAATGGAGCAAAAAGAGCATCATGTTTAGATGTAACAGAGTCTATCTTCTTCGATTACTTTAAAGTACTTTCATCAAAAAACATTTTGAATTAATGCAGTTACTGATATAACAGAAGTATTTTATATTTATTTAACCGAAGTTACCAGAGGATACGAAGCGGTAAAACAGGTAACATGAAGATCAACTTCAGATCACAACTATTTTAGAGTTTTTGAAATTCAATTTGCCAGTGTGTTACCAGGGATGTAAAAGAGGAAACATTTATGAAGCAATTGTTTAAGTTTGATGAAAATATTTTGAAAGATCAACAAAAAATAAGAAAGAAGCAAGTAAAAATTGCTATTTTTTGCTATTTAAGCAGGTTTTCATTATATGGGTAAATTCAAATATCAAGATAACCACTGTCAAACTTATCAACTTAATCAACTTAAGGTTGGCTACAACTGGGTGACGATTGTATTAGATTCCTTGTCAATTGAGGGAGTTTTTAGTTTAAAATTTGTGTTGAAATCGATATTTCACTTTTCGCGGTTTTTCGCTAAACGCAGTAGCGTAGAAATAAAAATTAGGTATTGTTGCGCACTTCATGATGTAAGTAATCTACATACCGAGTTTTGGACAAAATCGTAAGAAAAGTGTTGAATTTATCGATATTTGATCGGCTTAAACGATTATTGATTTTTTTTTTATTATTATCGATTTTTCACGCTAAGAACCTATTGTACAATGTATCTGCTATGTTTGGTCAAAATAGGTTAGGTGGATCTCAACTGAAAAGGTGTCACACAGACAGACATCCATGTATCCTCTGTTTTATATATAGAGATGTACCCTAAACTTACGTTTTAATTCAATGGGGTCTCAATTCATACCCAGTAAATAATTACAAAACTTCATTTTATTTTATCTGTGATGAAGAAAGCATATCAGCCAATATATATTAAAGGTCAAAATGCCTAGCATATTCGCTGAGTCTTTCAGAAACTTTTCAGTAGTATTATTATTATTCATTGTACAGGGATTAATGACAAGCATTTTCCATCCATGCTACGCCTTTTCTTGATATATTTACCTGCAAATAAAGCTTGCAGAAAATGTCAGATACTAATCTCTATCTGCACGTATGCATCTCTAAAAGAAAAGAGGTTAAAAATTGTTAAAATTGGTGCACCGTGGTGAAAAAGATTTACAGCCCCATTCCGCATGACATGCTCCAAGTTATATAATTTAATGAGAATATTAAATCTAGGTGTATAGCATATGCGTAGCAGCTGTGATGGATATGAATACTTTCGCCGGCCGTAAGGTACCAACGCCTCTAAGAGAAATATGAATAAACACAAACATGGATTTATAGAACCAAAAATAAGAACTAGTTATTTGGCAGGACATTGTTACTTTGTAAAATAAAATGATGACTCTCTATCAGAATAATTATCGAGTATTGGTCATAAATCACATGTGTAATCTTTTGAAGGCGTATTTGTCTTTACGATGCGAAGATTGTGCTTAAAATATCCAATTATCTATCATCGACACATTAGTTCTCGTATCAAATCCCTCAGCGGGAAATAGTGAGTGGAATTTTAAGACGCCGCTGTGTCTTTCCTGGTGCGTCGATGTGGTTGCTTCAACTCTTTCGTAACACTGCTATCTGTGTAAATGGTATTTCTCCTCAGCTTATACAGCTTGAGATAAGTTCAAGTTGACCAACCTTTTAGATACTAGATCTGTTTGATTGGACACACGTTGAATCCTTAATTCTGATTTGCTGATTTTGTTATTTTACTGAGACTATGCACAAGCGTTGTTTATGCATCTGCGTCTAAATATCTAAGTGAATTAATACTTTAATTCTGGCTACATTCGCTGGTGTACGGGAAACAATCTTTTACGTGCGGCATATGTATAATTTGATTTTTTTAATAAGATTTTTTATATAATTAAAGCAAAAACATTCACACATACTAACAATTAAAAGCTTTCTTTTCTTGCTTGCTAAGCCTTTTGTAAGCATATTCGTGTAGAATCTTACCAGGGTTTAATGGTTAAACATTTTCTCCCACACTTTGTCATTGCTAAACACACCCATTACATTACTTTCTTCTTTAGACAATACCACGATGTTTGTTATCTATATTCAAAACATATTGAGGGTGATAGTTTTTGAAAAGCTGGTAAAAAATATCATATACCTATCGTAAGAATTATTGTATTTAGCGGTGTAAAACATCAGATTCTTATTTTTTTAATCGGTAAAAATGATGAATAGACATTAATTTCATGTTTTTCAGTTTGGTTTATTTTGGTTTGGTTTGCTGTACGGCATAGCAACCTCAATGCATTATTTAATGTCGGCAAGATTTTTACTGCTGGCAATATTTTTTACCCAAAATGTATTTCTGCTAATATTTTTTCAAAAACTTTATTGCTGGTAATACTTTTTTTCCAAAAATGTATTGCTGTTAATATTTCTTTTTTCAAAAATGTATTGCTAATAATAATGCCTTGCTAGTAATATTTTTTTCAAAAAATTATTGCTAAAAATATATTGCTGGTATAAAAACGTTTTTTTTACACTTTCATAGTGTTTTGACCCCAGTTTGGGGGTCAGCTATTTGCCAATAACGGGCACTATCAGCCGCGGTCAAAGTGGTCCTGTGAACACCAGCAAATAGGAGGTGGTTCCACCCTCCTCAGTGTTTCCAGAACAGTGGCGTTGCTGTTGGATATAGGTTATCATCTTACCCAGTACGCGGATATAGATTATCGTCATACCCAGGACGCGGATGTAGTTCATCGTAATACTCAGACCGCATGCGTTTTCGGAACATCTACTTTACTTCAAATTATTTATTGTTATATCTGTGTCAATATAAAACCAAGACGTACCGTTACTTTGTATGTCACTGGTTCTAGATTGAAAAATAACGAGTTAGTATATATCGAATAACAGAAAAATTCTTTAAACGACATTCAATACAATTCCATCTCCTGTATCCAGAAATGAGTTCCAGAATTATACATGCGTTTATGGTACAAATGGGTTCCAGGATCACTGACGTCTTCTTCAGGTATTCAATCGACACTTGATAGATTCATCCGTTATTAGGCGTATCATCCATTTATTGCAGACCGAAATTCCATAAATTCACACCTGTTTGCTAACCTCAATTGAAGATACCTGCTTATTCACATTCTTCAACATGCATAGATCAAACCTGTGATTTATATTGCAACTACGAACTTAACCTACAGTTCCAGGGGGATAGCGCTTAACATGGCGTCATCAATAACAGAGCAAGCCCAGAATTATCGATCGTTCAGATGCAATGACTGGTGATTTCCTAATAGAATAATCATAGGCGGCCTCCGAAAGGTTTCGTCTACCCAATTTAGCTCAAAGATCTAGAGTCAACACGTGGTGTGCTTTTGAAGCAATTCACACCGTTGTTTTATATTGGGTTTTTCTTAGGCTGTATCCTCAAGAGTTTATGTTATCTGACAAAACAATCATGAGGAAATTGTAACCCGTTTCTCAATAACGGTTTTTTTACACTGAGGTTCACGCTATACAAGGCCTTGGAGATACTTTAGTTAGACGGTTACAGAATAGGGGATTCAGTTTATACTGATAGGTGGAAAAGATAACGGTTAACGCTAGACTTGGACAAGTTAGGATTATAGAGAGAGGATTGGGATTCGGGTCTACAGAGCAATGGTTCGCGCGAAGCTGCTAGAGTGAACTTACTTCACACCAATGGAAGACGGAGGGAATGAAGATTGTTCGCTACTATGCGTGTAACATGGCGGGTTTTAGCCATGAAGGTCAGCACTGGTGGAATGTATTTCGTTTGAGCTCTTTCCGTGGAAGTAACGATTATGCTATCTTTATTAACTCTGCCGTTTTTTAACTGACTCGTTAGCAGAGGTATCTTGCAGGAATCCTCCTTTTTCTTTCAGGAATTCCATTTGTATTTTTTATTAAAATAGACACCCGGGCGAATGCTTCTCTGACTACTACAGTTGCAGCCGCTTCAAGTACGGGGATAACCAATATCTATGATGTTACCTTCCTTATATGCAATTTCTACTTTTTCCTCCAATCACAACAATCGAAGCCAGTAACCGTTGAGAAGCTTGAGAAGCCATAAGAAATTTCATTGGTTGAATAAAATGAAAAAAAGAATGATTTATTCGGCATAGATATATTATATTGCCGACTAAATTCCCTAAAGCAAGGCCAAAAAAAAATCATGGGTAAATCTGAAACCTACCTGGAAGAAAAGATCTCAGTGAGACTTTTTATCGGCCTCAAGCTGCAGTACGAGGCAAAAAATATAGAAGAACAAAAAGAAAGTCGACATTTGTACTTTTACCAACAAAATTGAGTAATAGAATTCGTTTTTTAATACAGGGTATTAATACAGGTGTACACATGTAAATTAGACAAGTCAAAAATGATTTAGTAGCGATAACGATCCTAAGCATACCTCCTTAAAGAATAAACGTTATATGGAGAGGAAGCGCCAAGCGGGTAAATTGCAACACTTGCAGAGGCCTAGACAGAGTCCTGGCTTTAACCCAACTGAAAACCTTTGGGAAATAATGGACAAGCGTGCCCATAATAAGAAAGTTAACACAGAAAATGAGCTTTTTCGCGAATTGAAAGAATGCTGGAAAAATCTGGCAAAGAACGGTGACTTATTAAAGAATTTAGCATGTCACGAAGAATTAAGGCCATTATTAAAGCAAAAGCTTAACCCCCAAAATGCTAAATCATTTTTTACTATTATAATGTTCATATGTGTACCTGTCTTAAAATCCTGTATTAATAAACGAATTCTATTACTCACTTGTAATGGCAAAAATGCAAAAATAGTCTTTCTATAGATGCGTCTATTTTTCCCCTCGTAATGTATGTCAGGTAGATATTATTATTTTGGCTTTTGGGGGGACATATATTTCATCAGATAGCTAGTCATGATTTTAATGTAGATCTGATTTTTTATGAAATGTCATTTTCCTGAAAATCCATTGGAAAATGTTGCACGAACATTTTAGGAAAATATCTTATTTAAATTTATCATACAAATGATAAATATTTGAAATTCATAATTCATAAGTAGCATTTAGTTAATCCATTAATATCCACCGCGCCATTCTTAACTTGGCATAGGACAACAAGAGATGATTGGTATTCATTGCAATAAGAAATTCGTATTCATTGCACGAACTAACAAAATTATTATTCGAAATGCAAGCTGATTTGTTATATTATCCTTCCATTCTCGTCCGTCATTCTCAGCGACATATATTTTATCAACTTTACTTGACAAGACACTCACATCAATCAATATGTTTTATAAACACGCGTGTCCTGTCCATCGGCAACACACTTGATTTATACTGTTTGCAGAGGACAGTTTCATCTCTCAGTAATTCACTCATTATTAACTGATTTTATCAGACATTTTGAGTACTAAACGCAATACCCATTGAACTATCTCTGCTATTCGCTTCAATATTATTACACGTTAAAATGGTCCAAATAAATCATAATGCACTTTGCTATTTTGCTATATATTTAATATGTCAGTTAAAGAGAAAAAGAATAAAATCTAAGGCAGATATTATTCATAGATTTCTAAGTGAAGACACTAGAGAATTACTTCCGATCAGAAGCAGAACGAGGCTTATCTATTTTCATAAAGAGCACCAATTTCAAATGGAATTTTAAAACGCTGAAAACACTATATACATTTTATGTTTCCGTAGTTCTTGATAGCGCTATTTCCATTTTGATTTTCAAAGAATAAGAGTGAATATCCCCACTTCGCTGTTGAACAGGCGAATCTAGGCGAAACGAAATGGAAATAATGTGAATTAAGTTGTAAAATTCTTCACAATTTAAAGTAATTTCCTTTCACTGCGATATTTCTATTGGAAAAAAAATGCCAAAAAAGAAAAAGGTAAATTTTATTCACTTATTAATAAATATACATTTGAAAACCGTTGTTGCTTCCGGACATCATTCGGAATAGATTCATATTACATTGGTTAAGCAGACCTGATCAAATAGCGTTAGAAAAGACAGTTTATAGACTATATGATGTAGACAACTTATCTACACGGGAGACATATCGTAGTGACCTATATATATATATATATATATATATATATATATATATATATATATATATATATATATATGTATTATTCTACGCCTTCAAACAACACCCACGCACTAATAGTATTTTGGCTAATACTCACTTAAATTGTAATCCGTATAGTGATCCGAATAGAGATATAACTTTGAGAAATATTGAGTATATTATAGAGGATAGAATAGAAATAGAGATCCGTCTAGTAATACAGAATAGGCTAGAAATGTAAATCAATTACACACAGGCTACCTCTCATATATAGCTTTCCTCTATGGTTACGTGATCTACTTAATCCAATAGCCTCTGTTTGCTCACTGGGGATCCTATGGTCCAATTGAATTCTCGGCAGCGAAACTTTATTCCTATATATATATATATAAAATATATATATATATATATATATATATATATATATATATTACATGAATCATTCAAAAAATTGAACTGCACCACATACTTAATATTAAAATAACTGATCCGATGTGCAAACTTTCGGATAATAACTGTGGCATTCCTGTATTTATTGAACAATTTAGTTCATGCCACATTGACTGAAAAACCTATCAGTACAAAATAATTCTTCTTTTACCATATTAGTACAAAAACGCACAATCTTAAACTATAAAAATTCAGCCTCAGCGTTGCGACCGCACGCTCCCCAAAAATTTCTTACAATTAACAATAACACATTTCTAAAAACATATTTCGGATTACATCTATTCTTTCGTTGTCGTCTTATTAACGAGAAGTAAAAAACAAATCTATTTCCATGCCTGATGATGTCTGTATGAACAGATGAAAGCTTGTAAAAATAAAAAAAAGACCTTATACAACTGGAATTTGTAAACAGGGATCATAACATTCATCTGCAGGTTCGGGGTTAATTTACTTTATTAAATATGTTTGCGAAGTTGTATTCTCGCCATTTATATCCTTAACTTCTATAACTGTTCTTTGTATGAATGATTCATGTAATGTAAATTGAGCTGCACCACATACTTGATATATATATATATATATATATATATATATATATATATATATATATATATATTACGTGTGTATCAAAATACTTTTATAAACTTTTAGAACGTGTTCCTCACATCCAAACAAGGACAAAGTTCAAATAAATATATATCTGTAAATATTTGCTTCTGAGTTATCAAGTTTAAAGTTTACGGTAGACACTTTTGGAGGTACACTCCAAAATAAAATCCAAGACTACTTTTGCAAATTTTGGAGGCAGCTTCTTAAAACCAAAACAAAGCAAAGTGTCCATTTAAGTGTTTATGTAATGTCTGAGGTGGCCCGCAGATAAAAATCCAAACGATTGAAGACGGGTTAACATTTAGGCCATGGAAGCTGTCCTCCTCTACCTGTCCATATTCCATGGTAGATGTCAGCCAGTGCATCCCAAACAATGTGATTGAAATGCCCTGGAGCCAATTTATGCATGAACCACATTCATCTGCCTATTAGCAAGTGTACATCCTCTAGCATAACTTAAAATATGTTTGAAAAAAAGACAGCTTCTTTAAAACGTGGTTTTAGAACATATGAAGCTACCAGCCTACAGTTCCAGCCTATACATTAATCCTAAACTGATTCTGGTTGTGTAAATTTGTTATCACATCTCTTCGAAATGTTGCCTAATCTGTAAACAAGAGACAAACAACTGATCGACAGTTTGTGCAATAAAGTTTTCCTGTGGTACATGATCAAAGGACAAAATGCATTGTACAGTTTGCAAATGATGCAGATACAGGAGCTGCAATTGATGTACACACATTGCGATACTATGAGATGTACGACATGCTAGGGACACGTAATTTCTTCTGATATATTGATAATCTCCCACAGCCTGTAAAATGTGTTGTTCGGGGTCAGGTGTACAAGCGAATTTCGATCATCTTCGATCCAATCATTTTTAGAATAACACTGGTCAACATGATTTTTGGCGTCAAGAAACAAAACACATCTTCTAGCTAATTTGATGCTGATTCCGAAAATGACCTTAGATTTGTTTATTGTTAGCTGCCATTTTTGCTGTATTGAAATGGCTCACTTATGGAGAAAAAAAAGATCAAATTACGTTCGTGGCTGATCGCGAAGTTAAGTTAATAAAACCCATCAATTTCCAGGTCGGACCAGCAATTTAGGTCAGCCTCAGAAAATAAGCTATCTTTATAAGAAAAAAGATTTTTTGAGGCAAAAATCTTAATATAGAAGTACCGAAATTGTTCGTTTTATCGCCAAAATTCAAATTAACTTCGAAACTTTATCAGTAATACACTTTAGTAAACCTGATAATGAAGGTGGCATCATAAAAATGAAACCCTAAAATCTTTTGTTTGATATACATAAATTTATCTCATCACTTCTTATCCCTTCACTACAGAAGGAAAGCGAGCATCCTGAGAGTATTTTGTTTTCACATTTCGAAAGAAACTCCAACTAAAAAACATCCCAATTGAATGCACCTTTTCCATTTTACATAATGCTACCGGAATGTCAAAAGGGACTTAAATAATATTTAACATGATAGGCGAGCATTATCTTTATACTTAGAATGATTATTAGGCAAGTAAACTACAGTTTGATGGCATTTTTAAAAATCATTCAGGGAATGCCTGCAAAAATCATAATGGAACTACTTAGAGCGATCATTATCTTGAAATGAGCTTTACCGGATTAACTGAAATGATGAGTATTTGAACGAAGAATTTACATTATAGCTGAACATGAAGAGACCATGAGTATAAATATCAAATACATTTTATTCTACACTGGAATTTGTCAGTTATATTGATTTTCCAAGCATAGGTTAGATGTGGCACAAGGCCGAAATTAGTGGGCACCCAGTGAGAATCGAACTCACTCGTAATTGTTCTAGCGAGACAAGCTTGCTAACCATTACACCACCTGGAGGTACCCAATTTTCTGGGATGTTTTGCTAATCAAATCTGTTTCAATGATCTATATCACTTGGATTTATTTGTTAATAAAAACCCATGTTGCAATTTGCATAATAAAATCTGACAGACCAAGACATGCTATTATCAATATTGTTTAATAAGGATAAATCATTTAAGCTGAAATTCACATATTATAAATATATCCTGGAAAGTTGATTATAATCAGGTTGTTAATTGCCATTTATTTTGAAAATATCAACTTATGTAATGGATCATTCAAAAAGTCCTTTTCAACTATGACGATAAATGATTAACAAATAATTTTTTCATCAAGTGAAAATTATTATCGAATGTTTACCTATTAGACATTGAATATTTTTATACGCTTTTTTCATTCTTTTGGAGAGGGAAAAACCTTCAGTGACTGAAAATAAGATGTCTGGCTTAAGTCCATTTTCGATCACTCTAATGTATATTCCACGTGCGTTTTCTATAAATAGTTAATGTTAAATTGTTCTGAAGGGCTTTCGTCTTTCATATGTCGATTTGATGAATTTTAACGCAATATTAGATTGCCAGCTTCGTCACATCATTTTACATTTGAAATTGCTGCATGTAACCGGAAGTTCTTTGCTAACATTTTCTACTCACACGTTTTGCTTCCGGCCTCTTGCTTTCCAGTCAACTTGGATTTTCAAAAATCGATATGCACTATTGGTCATTATGTTACTATTTATTTATTTTATTCTTCTTTGACACGGTTTTACTTTTTCTCGTATCAGTTTATACTCAGTAACCCCTTACATCTTATTAGCTTATTGCCTTGCTTGGCGTGAAATGAAGAAAAGATAATTTTTGAAATGATCGTAATCATTAGAAATCGTCGGAAAATTGCAACACTCATTATCAGAATATATTGAATATGAAATGACGGAATGCTTGAAAGTATCAAAAATCAATGTCTGAGGTAGCAATATTTCAATGTTTGGAGTGATGAGTATTTGAATTATGAGAATATCTGGAAATGTATTTATCGACATGCGAGGAGCGACCAATGTTTAGAATGATCATTATTGATATGATCACAACGGTTAATGCTAGAATGTGAGAAAAATCACAATTATCATATATTACCGGACTATACAGAAAAAAAGCGTTCAATTAGAATGGAGCAAAAACAGCATCATGTTTAGATGTAACAGAGTCTTACCTTCTTTAATTGTTTTAAAGTACTTTCATCAAAAAACAATTAATGCAGTTACTGATATAACAGTTGTAGTCTGTATTTATTCAATCGAAGTTAGCAGAGGATATGAAGCGGAAAAACACGTAACATGAAGACCCACTTCAGATAACAATTATTTCGGAGTTTTTAAAATTCAATTTTTCAGTGTAGTAACAGGGATGTAAAAGAAGATACATTTATAAAGCAGTTGTTAAGTTTGATGAGAATTGGTTGAAAGTTCCACGAAAAATAAGAAAGAAACCAGCAAAAATCGCCATTTTTGCTATTTACTCGGGTTTTAACTATATGGTAGAACTCAGTTATCAAGTTAAATGACTGTTAAACAATCAACTTATCGTTGACTACAATTGATTGAAGATTTTATTAGATTTCTTGAAAACTGAGAGAATTTTTATTTTAAAATTTGTGTTGAAATATATTTGTGTTGAAATCGATATTTTGTTTTTCGGGAAACGCAGTGGTGTAGAAATAAAATAAGCTATCGTCGATCTCGTTGCAATGTAAGTAACCTACATACCGAGTTTGAACTGAATCGGACAAAAGCTTAATTTATCGATTTTTGAACGGCTTTATGTCTTGATTTTTTTAAATTATCATTTTTTTAAGCTACGAACCTATCTCTTACAGTGTATTTTCCAAGTTTGATCAAAATCGGTTGAATGGATCTCGAGTGGAAAGGTATCACACAGACAGATATAAAGACACAAAGAAATTCTCTATTTTATATATAGGGATTACTGGAATATAGAGAATAACATTATTGAAATTATTGCATTTTTGATTGTGTTGCTTTTTTATTTTTTTTACGGATTATCAAAAACCTTGTATATTAACAAATCTACCTTTTGTCCATGCATTGAATAATGCAACCATATCTGGTCTGGTGTCCCTGCTATTCGTCTCAAGGTTTTTGAAAAAATCCAAAGCAGGATCTGCAATGTTATTGATCCTCACCTCACATCTCCACTTTAGTAAATTTTCTTCCCTCTGACATTTCTACACATATTTTCATGGCAACAGCTCTGATAAACTTTTTCCATATTACCGCGACTACATAAATTTAAGCGTGTTACTAGACTGGCATTTAGGTCCCACTTCTTTTCTGTAGAATTAATTAAATTCAACTGTCAACGATACTCCAACAATTTCTTTTCTTGCACTTCCCGCTTTTCGAATTCACTTTCGTTTACTTGCTTCCCTGATAAAAAAAAAAATCTTCAAAAATTTAGATGCCAACGTCATTTGCCATCTTCTATCTTCTTGAATCTCGGCCAACTTTTGTCCTTTCTTCAATGCTCGCTATACTCAAACTTTTCTTTCAGGTTCACTCCTTGTAACATCTGGTTCATACTCTCTTTTCTTTGTGGGGGGATGATTAAAAAAAATATTGTATTAGTTAAAGCTCATTTATTTCTTTTCCGAGTGAATATTGTATTTACTATTTTTCCATATAAAAATCCTGCTACTAATCACATATATCGATAATCGAGAGATACCTATCTTTACCGAGAGTATTGTCCCGTAGCAGCTATAACAGCAAAATTTTCCAAATCGTGTAACAGTATAATTGACCATTCCACATAAAGTTTAATATCTGAAAAAACACTAAACTAATTGAGTATATTTTTTACAGGTTTTCAGATAAGTCATTTAGCTATCTTGATACCATTTGTTGTAAGAATCACTGATGAATTATTTGATTCATTCAGCTAAACAGAGAAGAGTTTAAAATCGTTTTGTGTCAGACCTACTGTCTTATCAACTGGGCAATGCCGAGAGAAAAAAATGTTCATGCACCTCTGTAATGGTACCAACATTCATATTTTGGCTTCCATCTTCAAAGTCCATTCAAGAACCATTAAGAGAACGGTGAAAGTATAAAAAAAAGAGGGAAAAGTACAGAGGAAAATTGGATCAAGAGGTCACAAGAAGAGGAGGGATCATCATTTTATGCTAGAGCTAAAGACACCAATTATAAAAGATTTAACTCATTCCATAAGTTATCTGGCGCTGGAGAGAGGACTTTTACTCATGCCAGTCTAAAGAGCAGTGAAAGAAGACTTGAAAAAGAAATCGCGCGTGAAACGTGTGAAACAAGTTTTTACTTCAGGGCAGAACGTTAAAAGGTTAGAGAGGGCGAAGATCATATTGAATAAGTTAAAAAACGATCCTAGAAAATATATATATATATATATATATATATATATATATATATATATATATATATTTGAACTTTACTTCCATACTTCGAGAACATCCGATCCTTATCTATGATTAATTATTGATGACCATGTCATTTTCGTTTGTGATCGATTTCATCACAATTTTTCTCTTTAGCTTGGAGAGTAATTATATATTCTTATTATCAAAGTAGAGTACAATAGTGTTATAAAAATACCGGAGAATTCCAGTAATATATCTTTGATCATTTCTACAATACAGCGGCTTGAATCGGCTTTCTGAAGTTTGATTCTGCTATCCATTACACCTGTTTCAAACATGAATGCTATTTATTTCATGCCACGACGCACATTTGTTCCGCAAAAAAAATATTTGACAGATTCATATCCGTCCATGTAAAAAAAAAAGAAAAAAGAAAAAAAAAGAATGTACACGGTACTTGGAATGCAAACAAATAACAATTGACAAATGTATTAAACAATGTTAAATAATGTATTGTTACAAAAGGGTAAAGTAAAAAAAAAATAACCAACTTAAATTTTCGGTAAAATCTCAAGCCTGTATTCTTACATGTCTCGTTGATATAGCAGAACGAGAAAGAACGAGCTTTATTGCATTGTAAGTCAAAGGGATAAGAGGAAGATGCTTCCAAATTTCGAACTGCTTGCGATTAACGTCCGAGGGACGGTAATTCACTCTCTCGCTGAATGTGATTATTGTCGGGGGGCGGTAATCTAACACACGTTACGCACATCCTTCGAAAATATTTCAATAGCAATTATCTATGAGTATGTGGGTGATTGGAAAACTCTTTATTGTAACGTATTAAATGGTGGTTATCAAAATTATTAGAAACTTCATTAGAAGATTTCATTGTATTATTATCAGTAATAGGCCGAGAAGACATGGAATCATAGATAACTGAAAGGAACTTAAAACTATTTAGATATATGGATTATTACAACTACAAGTGATTTTGCTTGACTTCGTAGGATATTTGATCTCTGATTCCCACTGTGAGTGTTAAGATATCGGTGTAGAAATTAACTGCAAAGTAACGATGTTATCGTTATCATTAACCAGAGTGAAGCATAATTTCAATCCCTTATTCATGGACTGCTAATTAACGCGAACATATTCGACATCATTTAATTTTCCCTTCATCAATACCTACACAACCCATTGATATCCTCTGATTAACCAAAGATGCTATAAACATAAACATATAGCCACGTCTTATAATGACTGCCGAATTAATTCTTTTTTCTTATCCGGGTATTTCTGCTGATGCAGTCTACAAATATTTCCAAGACTACAGCACGGATAGAAAGAAAAATAATACTTCCTATTTACGGCTCTGTAAAAAGCGAAAATGATTGCTATCATAAAAAAGATATATATATATATATATATATATATATATATATATATATATATATATATATATATGTGTGTGTGTGTGTGTGTGTGTGTGTGTGTGTGTGTGTGTGTGTGCAGGGAAAAAGACAATAGAACAACTGTAATATTAGCCAATGCGTTTCGTCCAATGTGGACATTTTCAAGGCAAAAACGAAATGAATTTATTAAGCAAAGTAACCAATAATAATAAAAACAAAATGTTCTTACCAAGTGGAAGCATTTAGACAACGCTATTATATTTATACTGTTAACTGAAAATTACGTCAAGTACTGTCACGTGTGAAGACATTGTTTTTATTGTTGTGTTGATGGATTCAACAATTTTCTTTTGATTTCTTGATACTGTTTTGTACAATTGTTTGGGAGAGTGGTAATTCTGTTAGCAAAGGTGAAATAGGGAAAAACTCTGGGCGTAGATTAATATTTGGATAATATTCAATGACGGCACTCTCGAGGATTTTCCTTTTGAGTTATTTTCTTTTTTTATTAGTGTAGCATTTTTAAAATCAAAATTGTAGTTGAATTTATGTACAAACATTTACGCTCCAATTTCAAAATGGGCATAATCATCGGAAACGTTATGTTGTGTTAAGCAAAAAAGCAAAATGATGAAGGAATATAGGACTTCCTTATTTAGAACATGACTACCAGATTTGGTTAGAGTGAACTATGTTTTCTCGACAATGTCCTTACAATTTACTCTCAATTATCTTTCCTCGTCTTACAATATCTGCTTATACCTCTTGAGAGGCGCAATATTTATAATGTCATGAATAGCCCATTATTATTGAAACTTCTGAAAAATAAAGGATTCTAGATTTAGGCGGGTTTATTCATTGCCAATAACTAAAACGTTTTCAAGTTAGAATTAACGTTACACTTTATGTAATGACCTAAACGTACGTCATTATTTATAACATACAATAAAATAATTTACACTACATTTTTGACAGTACGAACTCATAAACTATTGATTAAAAAAAGCTAGAATAGAAAATGAAAGTTTTACAAATATAACTTCATGTAAGCAAAAACAGAAAGTAAATAAAAGACAAACGACTTCTGGTTAGTTGTACAAAAATAAGAAGGTTACTGTGGAAAAAGTAGGAAGAAACAGTAAAAAAAAACATTTATAAAACTCAACTTGAACTTAATAATCATGTATATAATAAATGAAAATGAAAGAAATTATATTAAATTATTATATTAAATTTAAAGAATATTTTCTTTTTTTCAGTTAAATACTTCAATTTTTTGGGAATTCAAATAATGCATCATCTATGCTTAAGTTCAGCACACATTATACACGGTCCACATATACCATCACCCAGGCCTGCGCCCTTGAGAGGTTACGCCTGTCTCTCCACCAAATGAGTGAATCTTGGCCAAACAGGGCAGTACCTTTATCCTCTGAGATGAATGTATGCCTACTTATATGTACTTACATCTGTACGTCTTCATAATGAAGAAAAGTAATTATATATATATATATATATATATATATATATATATATTATCTCTTTATATATATTATATATATATAATTGTTGCCGTATTGGGTATGAATTGGGCATAAACAATGCATGCATACGTTTCTGCATCTGAATAAATTAATAAATAATATACCTACTGAGTTTCTTTTTTTCCATATGTTCAGCCATATTGACACAGTTTGTCAGAAGAATCACTGGAAAAACATTTGAGTTAATCAGCTAGAAAGAGAACTTAAAGAGATGTTAAAATTATTGTTTTTCAAGATATTAAACATTTTGTGGGATAGACAAGTATGATGTTACATGATTGTGCAATTATGCTGTTACACCTAGTATATATATATATATATATATATATATATATATATATATATATATATATATATATATATAGGGAGAGATAGAGTAGCGACTATAAAGATCAGAACGATGTTAAGAAAAGTCAAAAAGTGAAATAAATTTTTATTTTAAAGCTTCATAGAACATTTTATCAAGGAAAAATAATGATATAAAGGTAAATTATATAATTCCAAAATATAAAGCACAATAAATTTATTTTGATAAAGTTATAAGAATAATTATATAACATTCGAAAAAGATGGTCAAAAACATCAGAACGATTAAAAATATCATACTATTGTAATGGATACATCATATCCAAATGGAAATAGCGTTCATCATTCATTAGTACTTGATGTGTAAGCCTTTACTATCAATAACAGCTTGACATCTTTTGCTACATGAGCGAATTAATGTTTTGCATTTATTAACGGATATTTTATCCCGTTCTACTTTCAAATTAGTCCATAGTTCTTCGACGTTTTTTAGATTTTTTCCTTAGCTCTTTCATTTAGTAACTTCCAAACATTCCCAATAGGATTCATGTCTGGGCTTTGAGCAGGCCACTCCATAACAGTAACATCCTCCTCAGAATGAAAATGTCTTAACAGACTTCGCTGTGTGACATGACACGTTATCTTGCATAAATACAGCTGGGTGATTAATTGAAGTTCTCAGATTAAGTACAACATGTTTCTTCAATATCTCTTTGTATACAGTTGCGTTAATTTTACCGTGTAGCCTAACAAGAGGTCTCGTACCATCGGAGAAATCATGCCAAACACCATCACACTTCCTCCTCCAAATTTAACGCTGTTTTAGGGCACTGAGACAAATATCGTTTCTTAGGATTGCGTCGAACGAACCTTCTCTCGTCACAACCGAACAGGTTAAACTTTGACTTATCACTGAAATGAACAAAATCCCACTGTTTTTCTGTCCATAGGATGTGTTCTGTGGCAAACTTCAATCGACATTTGACTCTTTTTAGAAATATAAGGCTTCGTTGAGGGTACTCGACTGTACAGATTTATTTAATCAAATCTGCGGGAAATAGTATGCCTTGATATTTTAATGCCAAGTTTAGCATTAGGTCTTTTAGAGATAGCGGTAGCTGTCGGAAATCGATCCTTTTCTGATTCATTATCAATCCATCTGTCTTCCCTTGCAGTAGTTTACCTAGGCCTGCCAAGTGGTTTCTTGGCCTCACATGACACAGTTTCCTCAAGTTTTCTTAAAATACTATGAATAACAATTTTTGATTTCCCCACACTCTTTAAAATGTATTACAAACCGAGAGTTTATCTTCATTACGTAACTTGACTATCAGTTTTCTAAGTTCCAATGACGTCAGAGATTTTATAGCCATGTTTACAATGCAAGAGCCAGTAAAGAGCCGGTGTAATTTATTAAAATACCCTATTTTATATTCTTACCCTAAAAATTTTCAATAATGGAAAATGATTATTAAATTTTATGGATTTATTTAATCATTCTGATGTTTTTGATCATCTATTTGTTTCGAATGTTATATAATTATTCTTATAACTTTATCAAAATGAGTTTATTGATCTTTATATTTTGGAATTATATAATTTACCTTTATATCCTTATTTTTCATTGATAAAATTTTCTATGTAGCTTTAAAATAAAAAAAATATTTAATATTAATACTTTTTCTTAACATCGTTCTGATCTTTATGCTCGCTTCTGTATATATATATATATATATATATATATATATATATATATATATATGCACTTACACACACACACATTCAAGACACACACACATATATATATATATATATATATATATATATATATGTATATATATATACGTGTGTGTGTGTGTGAAATGAGGCATGGTGGAATATTGAATAGCGGTTTAAGTAATAAAAGAGCTGAGTTTGAATTCCAGTTGACTCGATAAAATTTACTTACGAGCTAATATTGTTGGGAAAGGTATTAATACTCTTCTTCTCCCTCCAACTATGGGTAAATAGCAGAGCAGACTAGTTACTATAGCCGGGGATGTCAACTGGTCTAGGAGAAGGATAACTCTGAATTTAAAACCTGCGGAGGTTTGTTTGGGGACCTGTATTCGGCTCTTCAAAAAGTGTGTTTGGTCCTGCACAACGCCTTCACCATTATAATCAAATCATATTCGCTGGTATCTAGTCCCAAATATAGGCCGAAATGACCGTCCAGTGCTTTCTGCATTCTGTTGAGGTTTCCTCTCGGCTCGATGAATTACCTAATTATAATTATCACAAATCTTCTATCACTTGTATATTCTTGCTTGAACCGGCTTCTAATGTTCTGGATAGAGCGGATTGTGGATATTAGTCGTAGCTCGTGGGGGCGCAGTCCTATGGATAACGAAAACTCGGATGAGTTCCACCACGAAATATGTGATCGGGCGGCGCTACATCGAGTCTAATTGACTCCCAAATATAGGACGAAACGGCCGTCCAGTGCTTTCTACATTCTATTGAGGTTTCTTCTAGGTTGGATGAATTACCTAATTTTATGTTAGTTATATATATATATATATATATATATATATATATATATATATATATATATATATATATATATATATATATATATATATATATATATATATATATATATATATATATATATATATTGGGAATAATATTAATAAATTGTGTAAGCAATTCTATGTTGAAACAAAAATCAATCATTTAATAAATATGTTATGTCTTGTTGCATACACACTAAAAATTATTCATGCCGTATATGATATTTTCAAATAACAGTTGTGCACGAACATTAATGTAATATGTTGTGGACGGATGATATAATATCGGATTAAAAAAGATGAAGAACATGGTCCCATATCATTAACACTCACACAACTGATTCATTTTTTACATCCTTGACGTGCGCACCATGGTCCACGTCTTTATTGTAGATATTATGACGTTTCGTGTAAATAATGATATTACTTCATCCAAGAAATTCATACATAGAAAATATTCTTTTAACTCTTTGCCGCCAAAACGAACTCCAAGTAACGTTGCTCGGTCGCACGAGACTTTGTTTCTTTCTTTGTGCGATTTGTGTATGCCATAGAAGTTTATTAGCGAAAAGCCGGCAAGTAAATTACGGTTTAGCCATTTGTTCATTTATTGAATAATTCTAAATATTCTTTATTTATGACTCACCTCACTTTTCTTGAAGTGAATGATTTCTTTAAAACGATTCATAGTTTTTACCTACAGTTTAGAATGAAGTTGTTCTTCCCGGAGAAAGGGTTATCCCGTAATGCCAATTTACACCATTTTCTTCTTTTATATTCTACAACTATTGATCATTGCTCTCCACAAAACCCTATATTTCCAGCTCTTCAACATCTCTTTTTTTCACTTTTGCAAGCCTCTAGTGAAAATGAATTCCTAAATGTACAGTAAGAAAATGAATGCAGTAGAATCAGCCGGAATCAAAACTCGGTTCGCTAATATATTTGTCTGTAACTGACAGCCCTTCTTTAAGATATGGCGCTTTAAAATGTTATTTGTAAGATTTTTTTACATGGCGAAAATAGGAATAACTTCTGCATTAGCATAACGGGCGTATCTGCTGCCGACATTGATTTCGAAGAACATTTGACGTTTTCGAATCTACTCGCTACACATAATTGCTATTTTGAAGTGGAAATTAAACAAGCAAAAGAAATTAAAGAAAATGAGGCCGACAGTGGATAAATTTATCGCGCATTTAAATTCTTAAATAGACAAATTAAAACTCTAAAATAATAGTAAATTGATGTATTGACGTTTGTATATTTTCAATTCTGGTTCTCTTCCGATTTAGTTTTCGCTACTTTAATGCTTATTGGATTCTCATTATATTTACATAAATTTACATAAACCTGACCGAAAGATCAACTGCATTATTCATGCTATTTTCATGATAATGAAAAAGAAAGCCAAGAATGAAATTTAGTAAATGTTTATTGTCTTTCACATCTCGATACATTATTGTCTGCTTCTATTTTGTAAATCTCTCTGTGGCCATGATTTTTTTTCGCTAAATTTATTCGACCTACTCAAAATCGAATCAGAGTGATTTAAATTTAGCATGGCTCACAGCGAGTGAAATCACTGTATCTTGACGAAGACCGTCTTTAATCAAACATTATAGATTGGCGCTACAGAATCACAAAGAACTGTACCAAATATGACAAACCATACCACTAGAGGACTTTAAACTTCCGCAACAGCTGAAATGGATGTTCTAATCATTTCAACACTAAGGCATAAAGCGTAACAGGAAGTGAAAGAAATTAAGAAATCTTTGGCGAGGAGAAATCATAATAAGTGAATAGTATTCTGGATAGAGTTGGCGTTGTATATACAATTGTATGTTGCAGAGAAGCAAGATTTACATAAGTGCAGAGTGCGAGAAAAGAAACTGTTAGAATAGAATATACGGTTCTATAATAGCTACTTTAATATTAAAACAATGAGACATAATTACCAATCTAGTACCAAACATAGAAAGAACAGTTATGGTAGAAATATGTAATAAACGGGCCAATGATCTAAGCATGGCAATGGTTATTGACGTGAAAATTGTCTAATATCCCATGCAACTTGAAGAAATAACAACAACAAAAAAGTAGACATTCTACATGACTTAAAATCAAAAGTTAGGAAGCAAATTCATGTCAGAATTAGAAAGTGCAATGGCAGCTACTGATCTTCAGAAACATATTTCCCGAAAAAATAATTAAAAGAAATAATTGTTTGAAAACAATTATTCAAAAAAACATTTATTTTAACTGTAAATTGTTTGAATGAAAATTAATCGAAAGGACAATTATTCTACATGATAATTATTCGAAATGTAAAATTACATAAATGATAATTATTCGAAATACGGATAACGTAAATAAACACTTTTATAAGAAAAAATCGCATAAGCTTAAGTTATATGATACTGCCCACAAACGAGTACTCGTTAAAAGATGGCACTGATTTTTTAAAGTTTTCCAATTACTTAGTGGTATTTCTTGGCGCTCTTGGCAACCTACTTTTACTTTTACAGTATTAATATGAATATCCAGTTCTCTTTTAAGAGCATCTAAGAATTTCCATATTGTGGGATGATGGAATGACACATTCTTTAGAAAAGTCCTATGTCATCCATCAAGGGCGTTATTAGTTCTAGGAAAATCAGCATTGATTCTCTCAAATCAAACTGCATACGTATTTCAAATATAGTCATTTCGAATAATTATAATTAAGTATAATTTTCCTTTCGTATAATTTTGATTCAAACAATTTACAATTGAATAAATGTTTGTCGAATAAGTGTTTTCGAATAATTATTTTGAATCATTTCTCAATACAGAAAAAAAAGTTTAAAGAGAAATATTTTATAAGTTTCAACCGAGAGTAGAAGTGGTTGCTCACTCAATTAATTTCTTATATATATATATATATATATATATATATATATATATATATATATATATATATATATATATATATATATGTGAAGAAATATAGTCTTAAGATGTGCTATATTTATGGTATAAAGTGCTCAGTATCAGAGATAGATCGTGTGTAAATATAAAAGTGAACATAGAAGTCAACACTTAGAGGCGACAGTCTGTTTCATGCTATATGCAATTGTCAGGACAATCAGGTGGCCTGATGATTGCAACTAACATGAAACAGACAATCGCCTCTAAGTGTTGACTTATGTTCACTTTAATATATATATATATATATATATATATATATATATATATATATATATATACACAGAGAGAAAGAGTGAGAGAGAGAGAGAGTATAGATAAAGTAAAATATAAAACATACTCACAAAATCATACGTGCGCATAGACCTATCACATTGTAGGTAAAATCCATAAATTCTTCGAAAACACACACGCGCGTGCACACATACACACACTCCATTAAGTTCATCAGCAAGCCGCGGCCGTCTGATTCATGCTTAAACACAGTTTTCAGATCTAACGATTTTCTGTTAGTATACATATATCATAAATATTATACAAAAATATAAATACATTAACCTGGAGACGTGAAAGAAAAAGTTGAGGAAATATGTGCAAACTGCGAATCAGTTGATAATATCTTATAAATAAACTGATGTGAATATTGATGAGAATGCTTAAGCCTTGAAGAGAACTGCTGTCACTTGATACTCGTCGCGATTTACCTGTTTTAGGTCAACTAATGAGAAAGCACAGGGAAATAGACGACGGCGGAAACGAAGTATTTAAACAAACAGAAATTATTAAAGTACAACCAAATGAAGAGGGGAATATTTGAAGCAGACATCAAAGAGCAGATTTTAAACCTGTTCGAAATCATATATATATTAGTACCACGGAAACATATAGACGCAAATCAAAAGATTGATTCTCTCTGTGTCAGAATTTAATTAAGTTACAGACCCTCAATAATTATCTCCCCTGTGCAGTCAACTTTTCGGTAGACAATTCGAGATAAAATGACTGGACATTTTTCTTCTGTGTAGATGTGCTTTGAATCAGTGTTGGTAGGTGTAAGATTAAGCGTCTCCCTTTGTGGCTTTAAGAATATGTATGAATGGATTTCTTCTTTCAGCGCAGTAGACTTATGCAGGCGTTAGTACAAGAAGTCATCTCTAGCGATTCATGTTTACCAATCCGGAATTATCATAAAATAACGTAGACAGAAAATTCTTTGCCGGGTGTAAATTGAGAAGAAAACCTGAAATTTAAATAAGACAAAGTAATCAATTGATGAAGGACGAAATGTCTGAACATCAAATATAAGAAGGAATGGATGATTGCCAGCAAAGTGGAGAACCCAAATTCTGTGTTACATATCGGGGACGTCAAAATGAAGTAAATTGGAGATTAATCTTTTGGAATACATAATAAGAATCTGTCTTGGTGATTTCTACTAATTTTACATCGAGCTTAAGAGCAGCTAAAAAACAACTAATAATTAATTAGGATCAATCAAGAGCGATCCACATTCAAAATACCAATGATTGATCCGTTCCCCATCATAATAAGACAGATACAATCAGGGATAAGCATTTTTGCGTTCGGTTGCTCTGTTTTAAGTAAGTCCTTCCACGTTGCCTCTGGCCAATCAACGAATGGCTGTGATTCTTCGCTCAGACAAACATTAGGAGATGATTCCATAAGATCAAGAGATTTATGTATTCACTTACTCACTCAATATTGTCACAAAATAAACGTTTTCATATACACCTACATTCTCATTTAGAACAGTTATAAAATTCCTTTTGTCTACATTTCTGAGATGACTGTGACTATTTACACTATTTACACTGTTCGGACTGTTGTCATCATTTTTATTGTCATTTTCACGACGTTTTGTTCGTTGTACGCTTCAAACTTATTCAGAAGATATACATTGGGATTTCGAACCGAAACCTTTATTTAGTCCACTGCAGTAGATTGTCCCAGTTCTACGCGCTATGCCTTTTTTGGATATCTCAGTTATTTTGCTTTAGTAACTTAATTCTCCAAGTTTTTACTCCACTCTGCTGTGACCAGTGATTGAACTCACACTCTTTGGGTCAAGTTACTTCAACCAACGATTTTTTTTCTACTGGGCCATGCGTCCTTGGGGACTGACTACCCCAACGGACTAAATTTGGTTCAAAATTCCAACATATATCACCTGAAGAAGGCCGAAGGTTACAACGGCCAAAACCTCCTGTATATAACAATAGAGACGAGAACAACAGTTCGAACAATGTAAATAATATAACATTTCTATATACAATTTTGCTGACGAAAAATAGCATTTTTCGACAAAACATTAATGTATGCATCCTTCTATTATCGTCAGTGACATGCTAAAATACTTAGAACGACACTTACATATATTTATGGTCTGTCATTTTTATGTCATATCTAACCACAATTATTTATTACAGTCATAATTGGAGATATATTTTCTCTGTTGTGTATTTTTCCTCAGATTTATCCATTGGATCTAATGTTTACCATCGAAAAATGAATAAGAACCAGAAATCAGTAAGAATGATTCTGAAAGAAATATCCCAAAAAGGATCATATTATTGAAAACAGCATAAAAAAAGAGAAAGCTGTGAAGAACCATTAACTAAAGTTCTGATTGGACATATAATATTGAAAGAAAGAGAGAGAGAGAAACGGACTTTGGTTAATTTGATACAACTAATTTCTGTGAATTTTAATTTGTTTTAGCCGCTGCAAAAAGATTTTAGAGCATTGAATTCTAACATGAGCCGGCTCAAAATGATTTATACATTATTTAATACGATGGCATCAGCTTTGACGCACAAGCGAATGTTAGATATCTAGATAGATTAAGACAGTCCGGAAGGTTGCAACAATAAAGACAAAAGCACGATTTTTCAAGATGTGTATTTTCATGATAGTATCGGAATCCACTGATAAATAGATTGTAACGGGGATATTTTTTTGCTAATCCTCTAACACGCAATGATTTTTTTCTCGAAAAACAGACATTCTGTACTGAGTACCAACAATGTCGAGAAAAGCAACCAAATTGGCACAGATAAATACATATCTGTGTGCCATTACTTTTTAAAATGGGGGTCTGTGATTTTCCATAATTTCCTCTTATGCGATGCTCTAAAAAATACTAGCTTTTAAACGCTCACTGTGTATTTTATGAAAACCACAAAGAGCAAGGGATGATTGTGTGGGAAAGGAGAGAAGCCAATAAAAAGAAAAGGTTTTAGAGAGACGGGAAATGACCATTGGGTATCGCAATTGACAAGAAAAGAACACGCTGAATGATAGTTACCAAGCGAGAAGTATGAAAAGAAGAATCTATTAGCGTAGAACTTACGGTTACACGTAATAATTTCAACAGCAAAATTCAAACTGTTTATCATGCCAAGTTATGAGAACTCTCCAAAAAAGGCCCATATAGTTGCATAGTTGAAGAATATACGAGAGAACACTCATAAATGTGACTGAGAAAGCGTCTGCAAAAAGAATTGATTAGCTGCCTTATTAAACTTGAATCCTTGAAAAAACGAGTATCCCACTATTATTTTGTTTATAACCATATATTCTGAATACCGTACTTCCACATGTTTAATACGCATTTTTCTAAAATACAGGGTGTTTCAAAAATTTGATATCCTTTGAGATGTAAATATCACAGAAAGTACATGATTATGGCAAATGAAATTAAAAAGTATTAATGTTGAAGATCATAAGATTTATTCTTCCAAATCTGAATGAGAAATTCAAAAGCATGTGGATTATGTGAACACACAAATCGCCTTTTCTCTTCTAGTAAATAGCATTTTTATACCTGTAAAGAAAAAGATTAAAGATTAAAGAACATAAAAATACAAATAAGAAAAACACAAAAACATAAAGACATAAAAACATAAAACAAACATTAAACACAAAGATGCTATTAAAATTTGAAGTCATTTGAAGGAGATCTAACAAAGTTATTAGATTGCGAAATGATATTAAATTTTTTGAAATACCCTGTATAATAAGCAAAGTTAGGTGTGCTTATTATGCAAAGCTACAAAAAATCTTTTAAAAATTGCCGTTTCATAGGCCTATTTTAGTTGCGAAATCACTACTCACAACAAAAATACGACAATTTGGCACTAACATTCGGCGATTGCAACCTCATAAAAATGTCAAATAGAATCATATATACCTAACAATATTTAAAATGTAAAGTAAAATAAGAATTATAATAAAAGTAAATTAGAATAATATTATTATATGTTTGAAATCATTTCTTTAATAATAATAGGAATTGGTAGGTGCAATGAAATTGCAGATGTGCAATTTACAGAGTTTGATTACCAAACAAGGGTTGCGTATTATGCGTAAGTAGAAGCCTTTTCCCACACTTTCAACACAATTTTAGGTGTGTGTAATATGCATGAAGGCATATTATATAGTGGGAATTACGGTATGTATCAACAATTGTTGCTGAACGCATGGCTTTTTAACATGATTTTAAACTAACGCCTTCTTTTTCCCACGTATGTGTCCATTATGTTAATAGTTCATATTTTCTTATTTTCAGATGAAACAAATTAGACATTTTACAACATATTTCAATGAATTGTTAAGTTTTATTTTAGTGGTAAGTAAAAACAATAAATTATAAGCAAATGCAATAATTGTTAGATACAAAATTAGTGAAAAAGTCATTTATTAAGAATGATTCATTTTTTAATGTTTTTCACAAAATTTCACAATTTCAAAGATCTTGAAATATGCCTTCAGTTCTATCCTTTTATTGCACTCGGGATTTGCCTGTAGTATAGAACTCCATGATATCAAAATATTTCTCAAAGTAAGCTTTGCATGCCATGTGGGAAATATGGAGAATTTTACCAAACCTCGGAGTTGTATAATACAATGTTTCTATTCCCACAATTCACGACGCGAAGGGAAAATGGCCGGCATTCAGAATGAATAATTCTCGCGGTGAATTAAGCACCAAAATCAATGAATATCATTATATTATTATTAGTATTATCATTATTAACAGTCATATCATATCACCATTATTATGATAATCATTATTAAAAATAATTATTAACGTTCATAGTATCATTAATATTTTAATTATTACCATTGATTTTCCCATTGACAATCATATCACATTGAAAAAACTACGAACTCGGTAAGGTTAGCGGCTTTCTTATTATTTTCTCATCTTGTATGTTCAGTACATAAGCGATTATGGCCCTCCACATTTTCCTGTCCCTTATAGTTCTTAATAAGCTTTGTCTCTTTATATATATATATATATATATATATATATATATATATATATATATATAGGGTGTATCAAAATACTTTTACAAACTTTAGGTGCGGGATCCTTACAAAAAACAATGATAAAAGATTATATAAACATATGTCCACAACTCCTTCCATTTTGAGTTATTTAGTTTAAAGAATGTTTACGGTAGATGGCGCTATGTTGCCATATAGACTATGTTCCATTTGTCATTCTTGTCCATTTCTTGCTAGTCTGGCTTCAAAGTTTAACGTGTTTAGTAGTGAGTTAACTGAGAATTGTTCGGTTTAAGAACGGCAGGATATTCATATCGTGAAACTGTTCTGCCAACAGTTTGTACAAGCACGTTAGGTAGGTAATGTTTTATTTTCCTCTGTCTTTCTTGCTTTCACTACGTCCTGCGATCGTCAAATTGGGAAAGTCCACTTTCCTTACTATGTAAACTAGAAATTTCACATATCTGTTTCTGATGGTATGTATAATTATCCTTTTTGTTTCCGTTTTCTCTAAAACTTAGTCGTTGCTTTCATGTCCAGTTTTTTGTATCATCAACATCCTTCTGTATCGGTACAATTAAATTTCTGTTGTCTTGGTTTCATGTTTGAGATATTGTCCAGCATTCACTTCGATATAGAAGGACCGATAATACATTCCGACTCAGTACTATTTTCTTTGTTTCTAATGACATTTTATATTTGCTTTATATGTTGCTTTGTTTTTGGAAGACATCTTTCATCCTCCTATGTTTTCGCGCCATTCTTAATTTGTGAACGTTTTCCGTTATTACTTTTTTTGTTTTTCATAACTGCTGTTATTTTGCCTTGCGTATATTGTTTGCTTAGTATTATATTTGCCCTGTTGCATTCTTCCTCTTTATTGCGAACTGTGTTAATTCTATTTGCTGGGCATTACCGCCAATTGCATTTATTTAAACATAACCAACTACTCTACATATATAATCTATCAAACTTTGCTATGTAACTTACCTAACTTGGGAGATTAATTGTAACAATGTAATTATTTTGCTGAAATGCATACAGTAAAGTCAACAAATCGATTTCAACTAAGATACCTAAGTTCAATTTGACATTCTAATTTAGCATTTCGATCGCCAAGAAACAGATTTGAGTCAAATACAATAATTCATTCTATTTTCCATGAAATTGATTCATTGAGTTCTAAATTGCTGTTTTCTGGCAACCGATGGTTTACGGTTGAGTGAAAAAGTAGATATATGTCCTATTCACCCTTGTCCTGTTTACACAAGGAAAAGGTTAAAGATATATATGACGTATGCGTTAGACTGTGAGTATGTACCCGGAAGAGAATTTCATTGGGGGGTTATGGTGTCTATACCTTTGTAAGAGATGAAGTCTGCGTGTTTTAAACAACGACAACAGAGTAAATTACTGTACTCCGCTCGCTGCTCACTCGTCTTCTAGTTTTGTAGCTATAATCGATACATACACACTGTAATCAGTTCACTTTGTCAAATCGACAACGGTTTTTCGTATCTAGAAGGACGTTTTACACCTGCCTCGAATTCACTTTCGGAGGAAATAGAAAATCTAATTCGCTATCAAATTCACCTTTCTTTGAGGAAACTATTTTAAGAATTACATCTATCGAACATTTCGGTGGCTGTTCCTATTAGAAGGATTAAATGAACCAATATGGCAGTGGAATGCTAACATTTACCAAAAAGTCAATGTAATTTATTCCGAGAGACCAGATGTTTGGTTTTCGAACAGTTGGCCCCACGCCTAATAGGTTTACAGTTCTTTTGTCATTAGGTATCCGATATCAGCTCTTATCTAAAATAAGAGACATTAGGGCATGAACACAAATTTTCTCAAGATAGCCGAAATCATCTAACATTAGCTCTAAAACGTAATCGAAAGATTTAAACAAATTTCTCCAAAATCGATCCGGGGTGATCGATGGTCGGTGTCAAAGAGGCTTGTGATAAATGTTTCTCGTATATCTCACGATCAAATGTTTCTTTTGATTAATCATAAGTCGAGTATGTAATCTGTACTTGAACGGTTAGATGTCGGATGATAAATGCGGATTATATATTGGAGACTGGGCACCGGCCCTAGAACAGTTTTACCTACTTTGTACTTGCTTCTTTCTCTAAATATATTTCATTCTATCGATTCTAGTCGATTGATGAATTCATTCAGCCATAATATTTCCCTCTGAAGTTCTGTAACACAAATATTCAATATTCCACTCATTTCACCTACAGACTATTCGCTTGTGTTCATTTTCGCAAATCTTTCCGTCGATGTTCGCTTCAAACTTTCTGTTTCCTGAAACATTTCTATTTTCATTAACCCACATATTTTTGGACTGACATTAACCCACATATTTTTGGACTGACATATATGTCCTTGATGAGTAGGCGAGTCTTTAAGCTACTAACCTTTAAAATTCGTATTAAAAATATTATTTATTTTATATTCTATGTCCTATAGCAACAGTTACATTTCAAATAATAATATATTTTGTATCTTTTACGAATGTTCCGCTTTTTAGTATCACTTCAAATCCCTGTTCAGCCATCCATCTCTTCAACCCTCTAAGGTTGTTTAATCGCTGTTTCCTCTGTACGACTTACCGTTGATATGTACTATGAAGGTCAAATTTTCAAAGCTCTTTTTCAGAATTATGTGTCCCAGTTACTAAGAAACCTTGTATATATATATATATATATAATTATTATTTATAAAAAAAATTATAACATAAATATGCTATAAAATCACTACAAAAATAGCCATTTGGTTTCAACACCCTCGGTGTCTTATCAAGTGATGATGTTGAAGATAAAATAAATGGTTTTAAAAGTTTCCAATTAATTAAAGATCCTATACTAGGGGGAAACATTGTTACAAAAGCTAGAATAACCAATCAAAAACCAAGTATAGAAAGATTCAAAAGCTTGACAACGAAATCATGTTAAAATAGCTATTCAGGTTTTTTAAAATACGGGTTATATTAAAAATAATTTATACTAACCAATAATTATAAAATTATATGATAAAATTTAATATTAAAATTAAAAACTGTCAATTTTAAAATCCAAATTTAATCACTATAAGTTTAAAAACTACAAAGTTATTGAGAAAGGAAAAAATACATATGTTATTCAATTTATTTCTTAGTAATTGTTGGTTATTGGAATTCATTAGTAATTGTTGGTTATTGAATTCATTCCGTATATACCAATTATATACTTGTGTATATATATATATATATATATATATATATATATATATATATATATATATATATATATGAAGAATTTCTCAGAGTTAACCTGTAGAAAAAGACAATATTTATAAATGTAAAAGACAATAGGAATACTGTAATGATAGCCGACACGTTTCGTCCAATGTGGACTTTTCAAGGCACAACCAAAAGGAATTTATTGAACAAAGTAACCAATAATAACAAAACAAAATGTCCTTAGAGACTTGAAGAATTTAGAGAACGCTTTTTTCATACTGTTATTTGACAATTACGTCAAGTACTCTCACGTGTGGAGATATTGGTTTTATTGTTGCGTTGACGGATTCAACCATTTTTTTTATTGGGAAAGTTCTATACGTTTGTTTGAGAGAGTAGTAATTTTGTTAAGAAAGGTGAAATAGGGAAAAAACCTCGGCGTAGATTAATATTTGGCTAATAAATAATCTTAAAATAGTCACAAACACTTCCAAAACCATTATGGATATATTCAGATCCTCAAACACTAATAGCAATAATATTTCTGAAGCAGGCATTTATAAAATAAATTATCAAAATTGTTCCTCCCAATATATTCGAGAAACAAGTAGAAATTAAAAAAAAAAGCATTTTTGAACATAAAAGAGACCTCACAAAATACAACTTAGCTAATGCACTAGTCAAACATAGAAATAAATTCAACCACAATTTTGATTTTAAAAATGGTACACTGATAAAAAATGAAAATAACTTACACAAAAGGAAAATCCTCGAGAGTTCCGCCATTGAATATGATATTGAGCACTTTATCCCATAAATATAGCACACCATAAAACTATATATCTATATATATATATATATATATATATATATATATATATATATATATATATATATATATATACTGATGTAACAGCAACATTGTCCAATTGTTATAATAAACTTGGAACTGCTGTATCATAGGAATCATTAATATATCTCAATATACTTTGAACCATAAGAATGTATTTAGATCTAAGTTGAAATGATGATCCATCTTGCTATTGTGTCCTCCTGATCCAGTTAACCTTCTGTTGAATTAATTATATTATATTTGAAATTGCGTTAGATTTTGACATACAAATATACGTTCGGAACAATAATATTGTAGCTTCTTTTTTTTGGTTGGATCAATAACCTCTTAATATATATGAAAAACACCAGTCCAGACAAGAAAGCAATACTGAATGCAGAGTTGAATGGGCGACATAAATGTCTAAAATAGATTCTGACGAGAAAGATTGTCAAGCACAACAAATTAAACCAACTTTCGTAGTATCAGTCCTAGCAATAGGTTCAATATAATATTCCCATTTGATGTCAGTGTAAAACGTTAACCGAAAAAGAAAAATCAGTCACTTTGAGGTTAGCATCGCTAAATCTCCGTATTGTAGTATCATCTCGATGCGCTGCTTAAATAAACATTTGTCCTGTTCCTTTAAGTTTATTTTTTTTAATTTTAAGCTAGACCATAAAGTAATAAGAAAAGAAGAAAGCATAAACTATTAATTATAAGATTTTTTAAAACAATAAACTACAGAAATATCAATAATTGATAGTTGTTTTAAATGTTGCTATATTGAGTGATATGCACATAATCATGTCACTGGCCTCGGACATCATTTCTAAATTAGACTCCCATAAGTCATTAGGTGACTAAAAGGAGAAGACGACTGGTTCCTAGCTGTCGACATAAAGAAATGTGCTCCGGTTCCAGCCCCAGTTCTTTCCAAACTTCAGAACTATAGCCTGGCTGCTTCCTGCTTTCCAGATTGTTGAAAGTCCTCTTCTGTAGACGCAGTTCTTACGAACTCTGGAGAACCTTATTACCCCTCTACCTGTCGACCTACTAGTCTCCTACCGCTCGTCGGCAAAGTATTAGAGTCTTAATCAAGGCCAAAATGGTTAAGCATCTTCCACCAACAAATAACTCTCCGACAAACAATATGGATTCTGTTTTGCCTGATCTACCCTCGACGTGCCTATGGCCATCACTGAATATGTATATCAAGCTCGTGATAATAACAGCGAACCTCGAGCTGTGGCTCTACGTATTTCAGATGCGTTTGACAGGGTTTGGCATGCTAGTCTTCTACGTAAGCGTCAGGGCTACGACATTACATGGCGATTGTTTGATTTAATCCAATTATTCCTATCAAATCGTGAAATAAAAGTCGTTCTGAACGGGCTCGTTTCGAGATCCTCTTACATGGACGCAGGTGTCTACCAAAAGTCTATCATTGGTCTTACTCTGTTTCTGATCTTCATCAATGATCTTCCTGGTGTCTTCCGATCCCAAGTAGGCATTTATTTAGCATTTACTCTTGTGTCAATAGCAAATCCGTCCGTTAACCTGACTGCTGCTCTTGAAAATAGCTTCCGATCAGTGGTTAGATGGGGCAGGAAATGACTTGTAAATTTGCATGCCTGCAAAAGGAAACCGTTCTCATATAACCCCCATAAAGAAACTTCCCCGCTCCCTCCCATCGTGCCTTCTTGTTATCCCGTTTTCAAATGACTTATCAATAAATGCATCTACTACAAGGAAAGTTGGTTCGCTGGGTCGTGCCAGAAGGTATTTCTCGTCAGAGTCTATCTTGCACATTTCCAAATCTACCATTCGCCCGTGAATTGAATACTGTTGCCATATCTGGTCTGGTGCACCTGCTGTTCATCTCGAGGATCTCGACTAAACAAAATAAAGTTCTGCAATATAATCGAGCCTCACGTGGCATCTCGACATCAGTCACTTTCTCACAGACATGATGTATCATCCCTCTGTCTTTTCTACAAATATCTTCATGGCAACTACTCTGAAGATATTTTTTTCCTGCTGCCCCGATTATATGAATTCAGACGCGTCGAGTTCAAATTCAGACACTGCGTTTGCGGTCACTTTCACAAATATACAAATCCATATTTCGCCCAGCTAGGGTGGTAATAGTAGGACAGACTATGTTCTTTACGTTATGATTGGGAACCTGTCTACGTGAAGTACAATTGAAAGCTTACTTGGCGTGTGGCTAGCATATCATTCCAGTAATGAAATACTTGTTTCAACAATTTCAGCAGTAATGATTATTGTGTTGGACATTAATGGTTTAAAGTTAAACGCATAAATAATAACTGATTTATAAAACTAAAAGTAATTCCAGATATTTTTAAAAAGTATAAATAATAAATTATTTTTCTTGGAATTTATATAATTAGTAACGCTAACTGTTGGCAATACTCCACTTTTAAATGCATGTAGATATGGGTTAAATATATGGATAGATTAGGTTCTCTAGTATTTCCTGGGTGGCAAGCGGTCTAAGAGAATAAGTATTCTGAGTTCAAAGGCGTGGGGGAGGAAATTGGGAATCATTACAATCTATTTTTTTAAGAATTCTGTTGCAATCTCCAGATAATATCCGAGGAGTGTTATTTCCGCCTACGTCTGAAAGTGCTTGGCATTAAAAGTACCGAGTTTTGCTTTTGATTTTTTAATATTAATTACGGGTTTTTCGTTCGGCATTACCAAATTAATATACCTTTATTCTAATATCTGATAGATTTCTACTAGTGATATGCTACTAATTTCGAGCCCTAGTTGATTCTGCTTATGGCAGATTACTCATATTTTCTTTAGTAGAAGACATCTGCCATTATGCGATGACTAACTGGATAATTTTGCAGATTATTACGAATTTTTGTATGATAAAGTTTCACTGGGTTGATACGACCCACAAACCCTACACACAAGCCGCTAATCTGGCACTGGGTGACATGCTAGTAACGTTTGCCGCAGGTGGCACGCTGTTGGGCAACCGGCGTGTTCGACTCGGCAGCTAGAGTCCCACAGGTGGCTGCCACCAGAGGACCCCTGGCGTTGCCATCTGCAACCCGCCAGCGGGGCACTAGCGTCTTGCGTGTAGGGAAGTATATTTCAATGCATATAGGACTATTTTTTTAATTTTTTTTTCTATTTAATTACATTAGTTCTTTGTTTCAGTTATTTTAAATTCCTGCCTCTTTTCCGATTGTTTAAAAATCTCTATAAGTTGCATTTTTGTCCTTTTTTTTTCTCTGTTTCATTTTTAGATAATTTTAATTATTCCTTTCTCGCTGTTTATTTTAGTTAAATTTATTTTTTTCTGGTTTACCTAGTGCCTCTCAATCCGCTTTTATTTTACCCATGATGTTTCACCCATCCACATCTTCCGTTATATTCCAAGAACCCACTTTCTTTTGTTTCTAATAGATCACATTTTCTGCCTCCTCGGAACGAAAGCCAGTTTCTCAAACGATTTCTCATTAATATTATTTACTTTATTGTCGTTTTTTTTTACTCATTTTCTTTGTTTCTCTCTTTGTCTCTCCTATTTTCTTTGTTTCTCTCTTTGTCTCTCCTATTTTCTTTGTTTCTTTCTATTGGTCTCCTTTTTCTACGTTCCCTCTACAACCCCTCGCCATGATCTAACAACAAAATGGCGAACTGTTCGCAGGAAAGTTAGTGTTTTTATCTGATTTCTAAACTGTACCAAAGGGAGTCGTATATTTTCGGTAGCAATCCCAACATCGGTTGCCCGGTGACTCGCCTGTACAAAAGCCAAATCAATGAAAACAAAATACGAGAAAGCAATGACAAAACAACACGGAATTCAAATTGTTCAGAATGATGTGGAGCCCTCGATAGACGACAGGTTATGTTTCGGAAGATCGGCCGTTCTCCCCCCATGAGATGCAGTAAAATATCACAGAAAAGGCAGGACGAAGAACGGTTTGCAAAGATAGATATCTTCGAGGAAGTCTTTTCTTTTTACCCTCCTCCCTGGGGAAGAGTTGAACATTTGACTTTTGCAGCGAAGTAGTAAAGCATGTAAGAAAAAAATCTTCTCGTAAGGAAGACCATGTTCACAAAGAGTAACGGTTCATTGATCTTGACGAGTTTAAATCAAAAGATATTAGTAGGCATTATCATGTTATTGTCGATTTGATTTCTTACGGATATTTGCGCAATGCTGTAATAACAAAAGCCTGTGATTGGTAGACTGACAGACTGTATATCTTAAATTGCTCACATGCTGTAAAAAAAGACCCTATCAAAGCAATCAAAATAACAACGAAATCGACAAGGGATTGTGTTTGATTCTACTTGAATTTAAATATGTAAAATATTGGTGAATGCGCCTTTCACAATATATTAATACGAGTCACTGTAGTTTAAAATAAGAGCCTAAATATTTTCAGCGGGTTCTCGTTATCCGCTCTAAATAGAGTTTCCGCGGATAATAGCACTTAATCTACAAATGGCGAAAAATGTTTTAATCGACGCCATTTTTTATAAAGTAAATATTTGGGTCCGTTTCGATGACGAGATTACAATTGATAATTGTTTTAACCATTTCAGTTGCTATATTTATTACAAATACCTTCTGTGTAAATACAACAAAAATGACTTCAAAAATCCCACTTATATTGTTTTCCAAGGTTTGTTGACTGAAAGAATAAAAAGTTCGTCTTAGCGACGTATACGCCAATTTCACTTGCGTTCAAATTACTTTGTAGGCATATTTGCGTGTGTACGTTTATATTTTAATGAAGTAGCAGGTCTAAAAATATTTGTACAATATTTGAAAAAAATGAACAAGCTTTAAATTAAATTTTATTTATTACAGTATAATTTCTTAACAGTTCAATAAAACCTTATAATTATACGATTTTCACGATTAATTATGTTCTTTTATTTTATACTAACATTTCGCAGACTAGGGCATGAATTATACAAACTAAATGGGAGCAGAATGCATTATTCCTGCCTTTTCTTTTCAATTTCAGTCAAATTGTGTATACATTTAATAGTAGAAACCTATAAAACACTTACGCATGACACATAATTTACGCATGTATATTATGTACATCCATAGAAAATCTCATGCAAACAGTGACAAATGAAGAGAAAATCAGCTCTTCTTATATGATATGAATTACAATTGGAATCTTTTCCGACTGAACGCGTGTATACCTCTGTAAACCTCGGGAAAACCTTGGCAAAAACGCCGCACAAACCTATGAAATGCCCACGACTACTGCGAGATTAACGTTTTTATGACTACTGCGAGATTAACGTTTTTATGACTACTGCGAGATTAACGTTTTGATGACGTAGATATTTTTTTTAAATGCTACGACGGGAATCCTAGAAAGCTTCTCCGATTTTTAAGTAGATAAGAGTGGTGTATAGTTTTGTAATAAATACATCCCCCACCTGAAAATTTTTAAATTTCTGAAGTTTTCTATTTAATTCTACAAACTTAGAATACTATAAATATAGCCCGAGAGAAACGAGGCGGGTTATAAATAAATAACAAGAAACCAACTTAATTAAATCAGAAATGGAATGTTGAGATACATGATGTAGAAAAAAGAGCTTTGGAAATTTAAGGTTAGCAGGTCATTGAAGGAAGAAGAGAAAGAAAGAAAGAGTAATTAACTGAATAAATAGATTAAAAATCGCGGGTAATGAGGTTATAGAAAATTAGAGAAACGAGGCGCAGGAAATTTTGGAGACCCATGTTAGTATATTTAGCTACCACCCCATGAGGGTTGCATGTGGCACAAGGCCGGTTTAACGTGGATTCTCCGAGCCCGTAGGCTCAGCCAAAAATATTCCCCTTTCTGAACCCGCATAAACGGTTTCAGGGGCAGTCTCCCTCCACGGTGGAGCCTCGTCCGGGTTCCACTCTGCCCGAAGGCAGAGTGTTCGACTGTTTAGCTGGAACAGGTCGCAGCTAGGCGGGACCCATGTTAGAAAATGACTTAAGGAACCAAGCATTTATATGAGAATACTTATATTTTGATTCGTCACTACTTTCCATAGCCAAATCATTTGGCATATGTATGAATGGATTCTGCCGTTCAGTAAATTCAATCTGTTATTTAGTGAATAAACCGTACAAAATAATTATTTAAATTGGTAATAAGATGCTAAGATTGCAGGTTTTTATAAGGGTTCTCAAACTCCTAGCTTCTTCTTTGCCAATCGTCTTCAAGATTTTAAATTCCGGACTTTCGTTAGGGAAGACTGTCTGTCAACAAAGGGCCTAGTCTATCTGATAGCTGGGATAGCTGAAGATATGGACACTTATTTTTTACAAAAGATTTTCAGCTATGACACTCCAAAGAGCAGTGAAAAAATACTTAAAACTGAAATCATACGTGAAATGTTTGAGGTAACATGATGTTAATCCAGGACAGAAAGTTAGAAGTTTAGAAATGGCGAAGATCATGTTGACGAAAATATCCTGGAATGATATATATATATATATAATTAGAATATATTATTAATTATAAGCACTCAAACTGACTAGCGTTTGTTAACATTTGTAAAAACAATAAGCTAGACTTAGCAGTTTCTATCTGGCGATTACTGATAGGTAGAGGGTAGAAAATACGACTGACACCATGTCGGTCGGGTTTTGATTGTAGCTTGTGGATTTCGGGTGTCATTGGCAATGAGCAGCTGTGATACAGCGAAACTGTACTCTCTGAGAATTATATATATATATAATCAATTATGGCATCTCTACAAATATTCTCAAATGTCTATAATTGGTAACAGAAGCCATTGGTTTATACCAACGGCATTCCATACTTCATAATTCTCCAATTCACTCTCCTGTGGTCATGTGTGACGTCATGAGATGAGGTGCGATTTTCGCTTCTAGCGTCTTATATGCACGTGTTTATCGTTGCTTAGAGATTATCTATGTAAACAATGACAGTTTATCATCACTGTCTTGTCCGTATATTGCTTAATATGTTGTAATTGACATCTTTGATAATGGCTTATGTAAGCCGAAAGCTTAGATTGTATTAAAAAAAAATATGGATCATCATTGTGAATTTCTTTCTTCGTTCAACGATAATGTTATTACATTTATCAGACGTTACGAAAAAAAATTACATAAAATAGACAACACTTGTCTATATTATTTAAAGAAACGTGTATTAATGAAAAGATGTTGTTTAAAACACACAATATATATATATATATATATATATATATATATATATATATATATATATATATATATATATATATGTGTGTGTGTGTGTGTGTGTGAAGTTTATTTCAATACTTCATAAGCTTCCGATCCTTAGCTATGATCAATTAATGGTGATATTTTCGTTCCATCATAATACTCCTGTTAAGCTAAGAGAGTAATTATATATTGTTATTGCTCTAATAGTCTAATAAAATATCATAGAATTCCAGTAAGATATCTTTGATTTTTTTCTAAGATACAACGGTTCAAATATTAATTTAACAATTTGCCATTTTTGATGTTACACCCTGTTGATATATATATATATATATATATATATATATATATATATATATGTGTGTGTGTGTGTGTGTGTATTGACGTGTGCTCATGGAAAAGAAATGTTGTCATCATGTCAAGACTGACGTCAAACCCGTTCAGAAATATAAATATCTAAACTCACAGGTGTATACAATCGCTATCTCAGATCAGTGATTTGATGGATGCAAGCGGATGAAGTCTGTAGATCTTAGCACAAGATCACTCCTCTTCCCTCCTCTTCAAACCTCCTAGCTTGGCGCTACATAATCAGCAAAGCTCTATGCCCAAAAGTTTAACACCATCACTTCAGGACATTCAAAAGCAACTGCAATTATTTATGCAAATAATGACACGATCAAGAGGTCGTTGTTCCACACTACTTCAAAGAAATGGTCAAGAAGAAATACCAATCAATACCAGAGAGATGACAACTAGTAAACTTGAGAAATCTATTTTCCCGAAAAAAATATATATTAAGAGAAAGATTCGATAAATTTCAGCATAAGTTAGTACCAGCCGCTTCGGTTATCAATGCATATTTTTTCGTTATGAGTAAAACGGCTAATATTACTATTACCGTACTTATGCATAAGGACAATATTAAAATAATATGATCAAAATTACTTAGGAATTAGTCATAGTCGGTAATTTTATAAAGTGCTCTCGGAAGATTAGTAGTGATTATATTAGAAGACTGTCAGCTTACTTCTAGATAAGAACTTTGCGTGCTTGCGTGAAGAACTCTGTTTGAAAGTTACATTTTGCTCAAATAATAATAGATCGTGGAATTGGCTTCAGCTATGAATTTGCATTAGCATTATTTACGAAGGTTATTAGTAAATTATAATAATATACCTATCGTAGTTCCACTACTAGTAATACTCCAACCTTTCTCACCAGGTGCGAACAAATAACATGGCGTGCCAGTCAACATCAGATGAAGAAATATGAATGACTTCCGCTGTTTGCTTTCGTGATCTAATCTACCCGTCACTATTTCACTAATACAAAGCCTCAAGTATATGAGATGCCATGCCAGTTCTTACCTCGCCGCAAAACATTATTATTACTGATTGATTGTTATATATATATATATATATATATATATATATATATATATATATATATATATATATTAGTAGTAGTAGTAGTAATAGTAGTATTATAATTATTATTATTAGTTCCTTTGATTTCTGCCATATATATATATATATATATATATATATATATATATATATATTGGTGCATGTATCATTAAATAATATAGACAAGGTCTGTCCATTTATTTTAAGTAATTTCCTTTCATATTGTCTGATAAGCTTAATAACATTATAATTGTATACATTAGTAAGTCGTTGCTTTGAACTTTTTCATTATTGTTCCGTGTATTGGTTTATATATTGAAAAGTAATTGTCATCTTTGAGAATGGCTTATGTAAGCCGAAAGCTTAGATTGGATTTAAACATGTATCAGTATAGGGGTTTCCTTTCGTCCTTCAATGATAATGTTATTAAGCTTATCAGACAATATAAAAGGAAGTTTCTTAAAATAAATATAACAGAACTTGTCTATGTTAGTTAATGAAACATGCATCAATGAAAGATTGCTGCTTAAATATACACAATTTGAAGATGTTCAAATGTATATTATTATTATTGTTGTTTTTGTTGTTGCCTCTTCTTAGATTGAGAGAAATAGAATTTTAAAATGATTGCAGCTTTGCAAAAAAATGTTTCAGAAACACGACAGAAAGAAAAAAAAATCAACAACCTGGAAGACTAATCTGAGGAATTTCAACGATTTAAAGTATTGGTCTATCAATACATGTTTGAAAATTTTTTAAATAATTATATTATTAACTAGATATCTGTCTATATTTCTGAGATGAGGTATTATGTATATTTTTTACATTATTCGGACTATTGTCCTTATGTTTGTCGCCATATTTATCATAACGTTTCGACCGTTGTCGTTCCGACCCTCTTCAGCTGGTTGGAATGTCGAAATGAACCCTTTATTTCGCTCACCGGGGCAGACCGTTCCAGTTCCACTTGCCATGTTTGATGGATGTCAGTTATCAGTTATCTCCTGTTAATTTCTCTCTGAAAGATCTCCACTGCCTTAACCGGGTATTGAACTCACACTCTTTGGGTCCTGTCACTGGATCTAACCAACGCTTAACCGATCCACTGTTCCATGTGTCCTTGATAGTATGGTGCGTTCGATGTCACCCTTGGATTCAGTTCTTTTGAAACAACGCCACAACATAGACTGTATCATGAAAATGGTGTTAGTTTTTTCATAGATGCTTTATTATACGAATGCAATACTATCGATTCTAGGCGATTGCGGGAGGATGTTGGTTAAGAGTACCCAATTTGACATCTTGGTTTTTCATATGCGAGATTAGATAATATGGTTGTAGGATGCGAACTGTTAAAAATACTCCATTACAACCAGAATTCCACCTTCGTAATGACTTCTAACCAGTCGCTTACCATTCTGACCCAGCCCACGCTTTCTGTATTCATCGATACGGACATTTTCCTTCTCGATCCTACTCTTCTGCATTTATTTGACATTCTGCTGTTGAGTAATACCTGAAACATCTCCATGCGTGTCCAGATACGGGTTAAATATCAGAGTAGTAGCCAGTTTCAGAGAGGGAAAACCGTCTATTCCACACTATGGAGAACACGGCACTGTTTTAGAATGGAGGTTATGCCGAGTTAATACAGCCTATACGCTGAGAATTTATGACAATAAGAAAAGTCACTTCGATCTATGTCCTGCTACTGCAGATTTATTTTCATTGAATTGACAGCGAAAACAGGCAAGCACATTCCACGTTGTAAGTTTTCTTTTTGATCAGGTATTTATCTCGTCGAAATGGCCCCACGTCTTAAAATCTGTCAGAAAATATAATTCCATTTTTAGAGAAAAAATATATCTCCAGCTTGTCCAGGCCGAAGGCGTTAATCCTACATTATGTAAGTTTTTTTTTTCTTACTTACATAAATCTTCGTAAGCAGTTATTTCCATAGGCGACTAAATGTCAAATGTGATTCTCTTTTCTTCATTGATTCGTAGGTAGATATATCGTTCTTTCTTTTTATGTGTCATGTATTTTCATTGCTCTCCGCCCCCTCTGTCCTTTGCAGCTTTCAGGACGTTCCTTCCCTCTCTTTCCTCCCCCAGACCCCGTTCTGTCATCCACTTCCTCAAGCTCGTCAGGTATGTCACGTGATGCCTTCTCTTGTCTCTCTTTCCCTCTTTTCGACCCGTGAGTATCAGATTCTCCAGGCCCTTCTTCCTCTTATGTATCCCAGAAATATCAGCTGCCTTTTTCTGATGTTAAATATAAGCGTTCTCTTTGTTTGCAATCTCTCTAAGTCCACATCGTTGCTCACATGATCAGTCTATGATATCCTTAGCATCTTTATAAACGTTATCTTTGTTTTTAATATCTCTAAGTCCACATCGTTGCTCACCTGCTCGGTCCATGATATCCTTAGCAAATTTCTGTAGAACCACATCTCCGTCGCCTCGAGTCTCTTCTTCATCATTATGGAAAATCGTCCAACATTCGCTGCCGTTAAGAAGAACAAATGTCACGTAAAAGCTCAGTATTCCTTTCTTTGTTGACAAAGATATCCACCTGTCTCGCAATACTCTGCTCATCTTTTGGAATATGTCCTTGGCCATCCCAATACGTCTACGGATCTCGGTGTCGCCCTTACCGTCTTTTCAACTTCTACATCTGCTTGCTTATAGTGTTCCCAACCTGCGAATCGCATTTCGGCTTCTTCCTCTTACTGATGACCATGCGTTCTGTCTTCTTATAGTTTATGCTTAGTTCTTTCTTCACACTATCCGTTGCCACCTTCTGTAGGGTAGATATTTAATATACTCTGTTGACAACATCAAACATAAACTGACCACTTACAGAATATGAATGCCTGCTGTGCCATGTAATTTCGTCAAATCAGTGCCCAAATCGTCAGAACATTCAAATTAGTCACAATACTAAGAGGAAGTAACAAAAAACAGATATAATGTTTATATCACGGCTCGTAATAAACGGAAACGGCATTAAGAGAAAAAAATCAGTTATACTAGAAAAAAATCAGGTATACTAGAAAAAAATTCTCCTATTCATAGTTTGGTTCTAATTGTGAAAGATCTTTTCTTAGGAACTGTCTAGTGTTTTTTTTTCGTTATTTTTCTTTGTCCTGTCGACCGATACCCTAATTGTTTTGCATTTTCTAAATGTCTTTTGTTTTATAATAATGATCATCCTGTACTAGAGCCATGGGTCACGCGATGTAGGCACATATTATGGGATATATATTCGGAAGATAACGGTTAACCCTAGACTTGAACATGTTAAGATTATAGTGGCCAGAAAAGCATCCTCTTGAGAGTTGATTCCACAAAGCAGCGGTTTGAAGCTGCTCGAAGGCAACATAATTCTCACCAATGGAATACGAACGGAATACAACGTGCGTGTTATTGCGGGTCTTAACTGTGAATGCTAAAACTGGTGGAAGTAAAGAAATATAGTCCATAGAAATAGCGATAGAGCAGCGAGACGTTTACGACATTTCGTCTGTGGCAGAGGGTTTATAGGATGGAAAATAATTAGTCACCCATGAGAACGTAGAGACGCTTTTGAACTCTGTCAAGATTGGAAAGTGAAGAATAGTCCCTTCTCTCCCATGCATGCCAACAATATTCCATTTTTGGCCTCATAAGTCTCTTGTAAATGGGCAGAATAACAGCACTACTTACTAGATCGGTACAGGGAACAGATTACTTCTCCAGGATCTTTAGTGATTGAGCGTATTTTCAAGTTCCATTTGAGGCCTGGATGAGTTTAAGTCCCAGCAGACGCTCAGGTTACGAGGCATTTTTGAGAGAACTGTTCGGTGATGATTGAATGATTTGGTTTTAAAGACATTAAATGTGACCAGATATTGTCTGTCCACTGAGATTTTAATGTTTGTAAAGAGGAAAGATCGGCTGCCTAGTTCTGTTCATCTAGTGTTTGGGAAGTTCGTCCATATACCGTTGTATCATTAGCATAGATATCCCCAAAATCTCAGTATATACTATTAGGCAGATTATTTATGCAAATCAGAAAGAGATTTGAACCGAGAATCGAGCCTAAAGGGACGCCTACATTGATCGCTTGAGCCTCGGAGGACTATTTGTTAACGACTACCTCCAAGTAACTACGCGTAAGAAACGGCTTAAAAATACTGATGGTTTTCACATCTGATTTTATTCAAAGAACGAAAGTAATTGTCTCCTCAACGAAATATCTGTTTAGAGGGTTGCGGTTCCGGTCGGTCATTCTCATGCTAGATTGAAAACGTACATTTTCTTTTTTTTTTTTTTTTTTTTAATAACATTTGCCTACACTCTATGGTGCACGCAAGAAATCAAGAATATCTCCAGATTTTCCTAAAATCCATTTCTGATTGGATAGAGAAAATTATCTTTTATATGTTGTCAAACAATGTTTCTTACAATTATCTGTTTTGCACGATTAAGTCTTAGAACGAAAACCCTGTTTATTTTAGCCATTTTCTCGACATTAATCTTTCATACCAAAATTCCTCTAATATAAGACTTGAGAGTTAATTAAGGCAGGAAACTACTGTCAAAAGAGTTATGATAAATGAGGTCTGCGGTAAAAATGAATAAAGAGGAAGGGAAATGATCAGTTCAAGGACGAGAGAAAACGATTCAGTCTTGATTTTAAGAGATTATAATTATAGTTTTCAGAGAAGTTTCATCGCCGACATCTCATTTACAAAGTAGCAGAATAGAACTACTTTTTTTTTATATATTTAGAATTAGAAAGAAATGTGAGTGAATCGTTTCTCTAATAACTGAAGCGACATGCCCTAGCTGCAAATATCTAAACTCGTTGGAATAATGATCGGAACTTATATGAACAATTGTCATAGAAATCTGCTTGAAAAATTGTGTCTGCAGAATTGAGAAAATATTTCTTGTGATGGAATTAAAGAATGGTGTTTACCTGAACATTTGCCATGGAAATAGTGACATACAAGTTTAATTTTGCATTGTTATCTATCTCATTGCAATCAGTATGAGCTTATCCGTTTTAATATTTATATACATGGAAAACAGAGTTACCTAAAATACTTTTCTTCCATTCTTATTCAGTTACTCAATCCTGTAAGCATTTGATATTTGAGATGTGAAGAAGTTGATCAGGTTGCTATCTAAATTAATTTTCAGGTCCCATAGTTAACCTCAACCAATTAGCATGTAATATCTAACTATAGATTGTTTTTTCAATCTTGCCACTGCTACATTGAGCTTTCAAATTTTTTGTGACGCTTAGTATTGATAATTCTAATTACATTTGCGGAAAGAATACACGTCAGCCTGTGAGCTGAAAATAACTTAAAAGCCGACCTATCGGCTGGCATTAAACTTAGCTTCTGTGGAAGGCTCATAATTGGGCCTTCGGTTTGTACAGCAATATGAGAGACCCTAAGGTTTTGCGTAGTCTCAGCATTGGCAGTTCTCCTGGCTGTCGTTTGATCGGGTTTTCTTTTGCCCGAGGTTTTCTTTTCCTCATTACAGACTTGTCTCTTTTGATTTCTCTCTGTTACTCTGTCAACGGAGATTTCTTTTTGCGAGGCATACTGCTTCCGTGTGCGATAGGTGACTATAAACTTCAGAAGAACTCAACAATTGATCGCTGCATTTAAGTACTGCATTAATATTTAAGCTAAAATTTTAAAAGGTCAACGATAATTCTTCTGGCGCCATTTAATTTAAAGAGTGTTTGGTGTAAGTAGGTTCTTACCGGGCAAACAATTATTTCATGGGCGACACTCACTCGATTTCGTAATTAATTTCAATTATTCCTAAATTTATTTCCAAGTACAAATAAATTCCTCGCAACAAATCGCATCAAAAAATGCCGAAATCAATCAGAGTAATGGAAACATGAGAGCACAAAAGATTTAGATTATGTGTCTGAAGCCGGCGCGGAGTGATTTTAATTTGCTCTGGGAGTCGGACTGATACCAAAATGGTATGGCATTTTAGGCTTCGGCCTCTAGGAGTAAAGATGAAAATGTGTGACACACTGATACACTGATATTCGCAATTATTTATACAAAAGTATAGACCAAATGATGACAAAATTCATGTGTCTAATATCTGCCAAATCATTTCTGTAGATTTTAAAGGTGTGTCCGTTCAAAGCAGAACTAGATCTTAAATTATCTTATGATGTTCATCGAAGTGTCAACCATCAAGTATATACATACACGCATATATATATATATATATATATATATATATATATATATATATATATATATATATATGTATATATATATATATATTTAAAATAAGAACGAATGGAGTCCAATTAAGACGTTCGTAACATGTAATAATGTGTTAATACACATCGAAACATGATTTGCAATTGTGTAGCGTTTTTGTAAATGTTTTTTTAATATGATATCCAAAATAAATTATATAAAATATTAAAAAATATATATATATATATATATATATATATATATATATATATATATATATATATATTGTATTAAAGTAAAAAAGAAAAACGGTATTCAAGTACAGCGCAAAATGATGCAGTTATCGCCAAACTAAAAAAAATCATTACCGACAAGAACATGTGCCTGAGAAAGTTGAAGTGGAAGGAGCACGTCATATCCGAAAATACTTCTACCACTTCGCTACAACACATCACCTTAGGGAAAAGACTGTGAAGCAACAGACAGTGAAAAATGGTGAGATTCCATCAAACGTCTCAAGTGGTTGGCTTCTACACATGTCACGGCTATTCTTAGCGCGCTCTGCATCTAGAATCGAAAAATTCTTCATCTGTAGAGAAATGAAATGGAAAGGGTACCTTATTAGAATAATAAATAGCGAACTACATAAGCAATTATTTTGTGGACAGTTATCACGTGGTAACATCTGGAAGACAATATAATCAGTTTCCAGAATTATGCTAAAAATCAATTTAAAAAGAAATATATTGTTATTGATACTGAGAGTGTTAAACAGAAAATCGATCATGTGGGGGAGAATGTTTACGGTTAGTTCATGGAAAAGAGCATTGATCGTGCAATCGTGAAACAGCGCCTCAGACAGCGTGACATGACATCACCTGTGCATAATCTTCCGTATGAGTATACATCAATATCTGTGGTAGGGTTTGCTTATCAAGCTACTGCCGCGTGGATGCCTCCCAGGACAACATAACACTAACCAGTTCAAGTCTTAATCGCTACGAGAACTACTCTCCGTTAATTCAAACCTCTTTGTCTTCCATTCATATCATTCAGTTTATTTCGTAACCGTCTACCTTGTGTACCATTCAAGTCTTGTCTTGTTCGATTTTGAATGAAGAAAAGTGTCGAAGTGGTCTGAGATAACATGAAGGTAAGCAATCCTAAGTAGACACATTCACAGCCATCCACAACGACTTTTAAAAATCAGATCTCCTGTAGTCGTCTCTCTCTCATTCACATATATATATATATATATATATATATATATATATATATATATATATATATATATATATATATATATATATATATATATATATAAAGTTCCCCAAAAATGTATAGACACTCCAGAAGAGGAAAAAATATTTTCGCAGTTTTAGACACTTTACCTAGGGGCTATCTAAAGGATGATGCATATCGCATAATACTAACCTCATTGCGGGCCATTAGACAAGAAAATAAAAACCATGCGCAGCAATTGTGTTAAACTTTTTGGACTAATTTGCCTGAGCAGTCGTTCGCCGTACTAAAAAATCTGGAAGTTTTTCCTTTCCTGAAGTGTGTATCCTTTTTTTTGCAGCCTCTCTCACAATTCTTTCCCCCCTCTCTATCTCTATCTCTCTCTATCTATCTCACTCCCTCTCCTCTCTCTCTCCTCTCTCCTCTCTCCCTCTCTCTCTCTCTATATATATATATATATATATATATACTCCCTCTCTCTCCCCTCCCTCCCTCTCTCTCTCTCTCTATATATATATATATATATATATATATATATATATAGAGAGAGAGAGAGAGAGAGGGGGAGGGGCCCCTCGAGTTGTAATGGTTAGCAAGCTTGTCTGGCTAGAACACTTACGACTGAGTAGGGAGTTCGATCCTCACTGGGTGCCCCATACTTTCGGCCCTGTGCCACATCTAAGCTACGCTTGGAAAATCACTATATATATATATATATATATATATATATATATATATATATATATATATATATATATATAGAGAGAGAGAGTACGGAATATATGAATAATTTATAATAAAAGATTATGAGTAAGATCCATAAGGTAGTCCATTAGACTTGGTCGGTTTTCACGATCATTAACTATATTTTTAAACTTTTCACCACGATAAAACGCACATAATTTTTTAGACTCTCCTTGTGGAAATCGTTCAATTTCGTTTTCTACGTGCTGTTGCTCGTTTTCCAAAAATATGATGAACGCCGACATGAGCATCGCCTACTAAATTTTCTCATCACCTATGCCATATTGTGATTTCATATTTTTTAATGAATTTGAATGTTTCAAAAGTGTAAACACTATTTCAACCCTATTTTTTAGATGTTTCGAAACAAAGATATTTTCATTTTTTTTATCAATTTCTTTTTATTGTTGCTTTCCAGTTCAGGAAATGATTTCATTTGAATTAAGAAAAAAAACACATTTATTTTTAATATTGTCAGCTCCTCGCCCATGCATATGTTTGTAAGAACTTCAGTAAATTCTTTAATGTATTTTTATCAGTGCAAAAAGAATATAAACATAAAAACCTATTTTGATTTTAATGTATCAAAAACTCATTCAAATACAAGGAAAGCACACAAAACCCAATCATTTATTTCTGTACGTATTAAATGGATGTCTTATATTGTTTTTCTTTTCTTCATTTTTTTGTAGCTTAGTTCCCCAGTTGCAAATGCATGACTCTTCCAACACAACAGATTGAAACCAATCAGTTTATTCAGTTGAATACATATTCCTACCACATCAAGGAGAATCACTCGAGTTATGTACATTGGTAAGTTAGTTTTCTTATTAGTGTTAAGATTTTTAAGTGCTTTTCAAACACCATATTTTTTTCCTTTTCTTTTTCAAATTAGAATTCAGAAATAGTTTTAAAAATATTTTTGCCTTTATTTAGAAAATAACATTTTTTCTCTTGACATTTTATGTAACAAACCAACCGGAAAAGATTTTCCCCATGCATTTACTATATTGTAACTGAACAAAAATACATTTGTTTTCATAAATTTGAAGCTTTATCTTATCATTTCTCCTAAGTATATTTAAATTGTTTTATTTCTTCAAATCTCGTATTCTTGATACATTTAACAATATTTATTGATGGATTTGTTTTTGTTTTTTTACAGGTTATCAACCTTTTTTCATGTTATTTCAAGCCAGAAAATATTTTAGATTGTAAGAAGTTTTATTTTAATTTATTTATTTTTGAGATAAAGTTTTAGCGATTCAAGTCCTACAAAGTAATTACAGTTAATAGCTGAAGGGAGAAATGGATTTATGCCTTTCCCAAGTGTATTTTTGTGTAAGTGAATATAATAAACCTGATTGAAATTTCCAATTCCGAGCTGTTATCCATGATACCACCTACACACCAAAGATTACAGTACCTCCTATTCCTATGTGGTCACCCATGTAGGTACTGTCCAGGTCTGATGTTGTTTAACTTTGGGGATCATATAAAAGTTTCAACGTGATATAGTCATAAGTAGGGGTTGGAGGTATAAGGGATTTTGCTCAAATTTTGCACATAACCATTTTTTCAAACATAATACTAAAATAAATCAAAATCTGAAGACATTTTTCAATTTAATGCATTTTTGATGAATTGCTGTCCTAAAAACTGAAATATGAAATTCTGATCTTTCAGCATTTTAAATGTTGGGATTCTGATATTTCACGAGTTTTTGCGAATTTATTGTATATTCTGTGCACGCACTATTAATATTATGAAATTAAAATACAAGAATTCATCTTTACCGAATTCATGCAAGACGAAATATATTCGAATCTAACGCCAGCTAATAACGACAGCCAGAAAAACGATAACGTTGGCTATATCCACAAACAATAACAAAATAATTCACGATACTTGACAGCTAACGTATTTTAAATAAAGAGAACATCTGATTTCTTATGAATAAATCGAATCTAAAAAGTAACAAAAGAGCTTTCAATAGAAATAAATGAAAATAATTCAGTTTTGTTTTTATTCGCTTTGCTTTGAAGAAATGTTTTGCTTTCCTCCTGGAGAGCAAGAGTAAAGTAAATAATATCCTGATATTTCAGGTAAACATTTTCAATAGAAATCTGGAACGTCAACCAAATTCGAAACGAAACGCAACTGCCACAGACGCCACGATTAGCTTTGATATTAAAACTAACATTTCTTGGCAGATTACTTTCTGTTTTTTTTTTTTGTTTTTTTTTTTCAGTTATTTTTTTCTGTCGTCTCGACTTATTTTGTGGAGATTAAATATCGTAGGAGAAAAATTCTAAAAGATTGAATCATACAAAGAATTGAAGACTCATGGTGAATCAATAAATAAGAAAGCAAAATAAGAAAGTCTAAACAAAATACTAATAGGGGCCGAATTGTTTGCTTTGAAGTGCTCAAGTCGTGGTGAACTAGTCCAAATTATTAACTTCATAAAAAAAATACAAGTATAAAAACTGAGTACACAAATGGTAATGATATATATATATATATATATATATATATATATATATATTTGAGCTCTCTAAGGAAAGATTTTTTAAACAAAACAGCGGCTCCTACTGCTATTAATCGTTATTCTTCAAGTAGATTGAATTGAGTTCTCTGAGCCACTGGCGTATTTCGTGTAGAGAAAAGAAAAAAAAAAACTTTAAGATTCTCTTACTTTCTGTCGTGTAACGTTGCCCTAGAAATAAGATATCTGTCTGCAATCGAACCAGTCGGGTTTCCATCCCGGTTTGAAGCAATGAAATTTTCACCACACTGAGAGGCCTTTCTGCAGCGAAACAGTCTCTCTGTGGATGACTATATATACATGACTAATTTTTTTTTCACGTAGTACGTTGCCATTTCTTTCTGCGGTAGACCAGTTGCCATCCAAGGCTACAGAACTCAGTCTGTCCTGCTATTTACACATACCTGGGTCTGTGCGTGTAGAAGAAGAGGGTCCATAAGGTTTTCAGCACGTAATTGAATGCAATGGATCCGAGCGGCTATCCATTACTCCAACATGTATCCTACATATATATATATATATACATGCATGAATGGACTCCGGTAATTTCTAATTTCATACATCTTGTACTAGATCATACCTATTTCTTTTGTAAATAGACTCTCCCACAGATAAGTAGTAGTAGTAGCAGTCGCCAGTTGAGCTCAGTGAGTTGTGTGAGTCAGTCGATGTCGGACATTAAAGTAAGAGCCCCACAACTAGATTGCTGCGTCATTAACTATATTTCAAGCTCCTAACGTTTCGTACGTCGAACCTAATTTAGAATCGACTGAGTGAAATACAAGCCTCCACTGTGAAAAATATTCTATAGCAATACAGTAGCCAGACTAGCCGCAAATATAATTTGATTATTGTGGGACGACGTGTACCGATTTAACCAAATTTTCCGGAAGACAGAGAAATCGTGCAAATAGTTTGCCATATTTTGTCGAAACAAACCTCGTCATGTTTACATGTCAGAGTTGTCCTTCTTATTCACTGGTTGCCAAAAAAGTCTATATGGCACATTCTGTCCTGCTGTTCCCTTAGTGTTTCTCAATGAAATATACCGTATATATTTTCGTATGATGCGTCATTTGAAAACCTTATTTTAAAGCTAATTGTAGGAGATTTGCACCATATACGGGATACAAAATAGCCTATGTACTGCTTGACCTGTCTACGAAGATGATCAAACGATATACCCATTCACTGTAATAAAATGTACAGCTGTATTTAAAATAAACATGATATTTTACTTAATTGTATTCAATAATAATGCATGTAACATTCATATATTAGTATCGTATTATAAAATAGAAACATAGCGGTATTGCATCTTTTCCATTGTGTACGTTTCTAAGATGTTAAGCTGTTTCTCGTTCGGTTGTTTACGCAATGGGTATAACATTACTAATGATACTTTTATCATTTTCTTACTTTGTGAACTTATTTAAATAGAAGATATTAGATAAAGTAAAGAAGTTAGCCTATTGTAATTTGATATCTCAAAAAAGGACATCGCATGTCTGACGATGTATTCCGCACATCGACATCCAAAGTTGGTTGTACCTGCATATACACCCGACTTGCTATGTTGACAGGTTTGTCTCCTTCACATTGACCTTTTCTCCAGAGACCCAACCAAGATGTGTCATAGAGAGCTTCAATTGTCATTTTTTTTACCTTTTTCTTCGGATTCCACAAGTATCGTGGGAAATTGTAGCCGTTCTCCCATCCGTCTGACTCTTGGGGAGCTACAAGATCTATTAATCTCACTCTCTTTGCCTTCGCATTCTCTCACTGGTTCATTTTGCTACCGTATGCTTTTTTAGCCAACGTCTCCCAAGTAATCTAAGACAAACACTTTGATAATTATAATTCTACCTAGTGCAAATATTATATTTTGGCGCTCATATATAAAAAAAAATTACCAAAGTATATGCATAACTGAAAGCTTTCATGGGGTTTAAGCTTCTGAATAGCGGTTCTATCGGCATGAAACATTCAGTTATGCGTACTTTTGGAATCCAGAAAACCTAATAAACATACTGTACACACAACTACACACACACACGTATTTATGCATATATTTTCATGTGGGCATATGTCTGTATGTTATGTTTGTGAACGCTTATGTTGACTTTCTTTCATTCGAAATACACGTAAAACAAAGTGAAAATCGTAGCAATTTAATTCAGTATACGTAAAACGTACATCTACGCGGGTTAATTTCTATCATCTACACAGTGTCAGTAATTCCATACGTTTATCCTAAGTCCTTTAACATAGGCTGTCTATTGATTCAATTCTCGTACATTAAGTATTCTCTAGCTTTTCAGCACTTTTTGTATGTCTTTGAAGTTCAGATAAATATTCAACCGATTCATTTTTTTCTAATTTACTGTTCAATTTATTTTTATTTTTTTTTAAATTCGCTTAGTGTATTATCTCTTTGATTTTTGTTCCTTATCCTCACAACTCAGAAATCTCTAATACTATGATGAGACTGTGTGTTGATATCAGGTGTCATACCTTTATGAGAACCGGTGTGTTTACCGATGTTCTAGGAAACGTTAACATGTTTTAAGTGAAATATCTTCAAAAGTCCTTAGCTATTGTTATTTAAAGGTTTCGGCAATTTGGCTGATATGACTTAGCTTCTAAAATGATGCTTATCTGAATACGTTACCGTGCGGCCCTAAAATCTAAACCCACATTGCTTGCTCTTTCATCTTTTAATAAGCTCTTGTAACGAAGTTCTTTCATCTTTCAAATTTCCATTATTTTTCCGGATCTGTTATTTTGACATCATCTGAGAAATGGCGATCTTTTCGCACGTTCCCTGCTAAGCGGGATTAAAATCGATTCACCTTGGATAATAGATTCCTGGAATTCATTTATTTTGATTTTTAGACGTTTATAGCTTGTATAGACCATTACAACCGATGTCATTATTGTATTCGAAGACTTCGATCGAAATTATTTTCTGTAAAGGAAGTACCTAGATAACGATGTTGTCATATATAGTCTAAATATAAAACTGTGCCCGGTTATAAGATCTTTTGGTTATATTCAATGACTTTTCTCATGAAAGATGTAATCATCTTTTTTACTTAACATCCGCGGTGTTATTCGTTTCTTTTTTATGTTTAATCAAAAAATATGCATGAAAGTAAACAAACAAAAATATATATAAACGATATATAATATATACTTGAGGAAATATAATACTCGAAAATATTGCGCTAAAAATATTAAGTAAGTATGTGTAAGGGTATGTAACTGAAAACAAAATTCTAACGTTCAGTCCGAAAGTAATGTTTCAGACTGACTAAAACTGGAATTTGTATATTACATTTTCATGCTCATAAATACCCTTACAACGAACGCTATCATTCAAAGGATTAAACACTTAATATATATATATATATATATATATATATATATATATATATATATATGGAATTCACTGGTCCACATTTTGCATAGAATACATAACAATATCGAATATACATAACAAAATAATTCGTACTTTCTATCCAAAAAGAAACCGTGATACAAACATGCTTATTCAATCATTGCTGCAATTCCAGTTTCAGCAAGCGGGAAATGATTAATCAGTTTTCCCGACATTAAGCCATGCGTTTTAAACGATTTATTCAATAACACATCTTTCACAATCATTTAGAGATTTTCATCATATTTCTTAGGCATATCAGAGATTCATTGACTGTTTTATGGCGAATATCTCTTTGGACGATACTCTTTCTGTTGTCTATTTCTGCTTGAATATAATTCTTCACAAATACACGTATAATGTTAATTTGATTATTTGACTCAATGCACAATGACGTCTACGATTGTTTTTTTGTCAATATAAGATATTACAATATAAGATTACTTAGTCGTTATTTTATTAAAGGAAATTCATTTTATTTACAAAGTCACTGTTTATACGATACTTTAACAATTATATAATTTTTATCTTTTGTTAGAAAAGTTACTAATGTAATCCTGTAACAACCACCTCGTCATCCAAGACATCTAACACAACGGCTGGTCGCTGATTGACCGCTTCAATCCAGAGCTAACCTTATCCCACGTTTTGATTTACGTTTGATCATAAGGCAGCCAAGATCGCATTTTCGCAGGTATCTTCGTGTTGGACTGATCCAAGCAGGACGATGGCGTACAGGAAAAACACTCTAATAAATTGAACAAAAGCAACTATTGTTTTTACATCAGTCCTCCGTACAATATTTGGTTCTTTCAGGGTTCGCATGCAATTAATTATCAGTCCAACCTGTAACTAAATCGAAAGTTGTTGTCGACTTGGTAAACCTTGGTTTGCTGTTGTTGGTAAGGTTCTGCACAAGGCTGAAGACGGTGGCTTTCGTCGGCAGATAATCACGTGGGCCACTCTCATATCTCTGGTTTCGTTTCAGTCTCTTCTCACTCACTTCTACGTAATTCACTTCATCTATTCGTATTTATGAGCATTCGCCCAAATTGGCATGTGGTAAGGCGAGGTCCGAGCATTTTGGTGAATCCCCTCCGGTTTACCTCATAACTTTGGAGAATTCACTCTCTTCACCCTCACTCTTATTATCCTCTCTCACCGAACTCGTAAGCATGGGTGGTTCCTCCATCCACCTCGATGTATTATCGGCGCCTGTTACCTCAACCATTTTCTATCCCGGAAAACTCAATTTCAAATTCAGTTGTTTAAAAAGTATACTTTTTCGCATTCCAGCCTGCATTTGCAGCTATGTGTCAATCAATATTGCCCCTAAGTCTGGGTCATTTTTCCATTGTTCAAACTGCTCGACATACAATTTAAGTCGTTCGTGTGGAAATTAAATTCTGAATTCTTCTCACGGGTTTTTTGGTATTAACCCTTCTTTTTTCAATGTCTCTGAGCGCATAATACTTTCTTATGTTGTAATAAACCTTTCTTCCGTTTTACCGCAGCAACGACAAATAATATCACATTAATCATACTATAGTGACATTTCTAAAATTCTAAATTACGCAAGCTGCTCCCTTGGATATTTGAGGGATTAAATAATGCTATATTTCATGAGAGCTATCTTTAGAAAATTAAATCTAAGATTACATAAGCCTGTATTTATGTTCAGAAGGATTACTGAAATAGCAATTCAAATGCAAATGGATGTGTTTCTATGTCTTATAAATTATGCAAAACCATTTGATAAAATACGACATGAAGAACTCTTGGAGCTGTAAGGTAAGCATAATATATTTGGGAAGACTATTAGAACAATCTAGAAATGATAACTCTGGGAGCAAACAGCCTTCTTACGGAAAAAAATTAATTCAGTAAATATAGAAAATTAGAAAATGGTGTGAGACAAGAACGCATCTTCAGATTTTTTCAACTTTTGCAGTGAAGTGATTTTGTGACAACATTAATTCCTATCAGGATTTCTTATTTATTATTTTTGGTCACAATCTTCACAATATTAGATATGGAGATGCCACGACAGAGAGAGAAATGAAATACAGGAAATCCTTCAGAAGATAGGAATATAAAGCGAAAAGAACGGTCTAAGCATCAATTGTAAGGAGACAGAATATATGGTTGTCAGCTGAAAGAAAATTCAAACATGCGAATTAGAAATTAGATATGCCAAAATCCAGTATATAGAAAAAAAATCCAATATCCAGGTAGTGTTTCAAAAACACGAAAATGAAATCCGAAGGCGCATTGGGATAGGGAAACATGCCTTCTAAAAGCTAGGCAACGTAATAACAAACAGGAAAATCTCGTTAGAAACAAAGAAATGTCATCTATTACGTAATATTTGTCTTCTTATATGCCAGTGAATAATGGACAATCTCATCGCAGATGTATTAGAGACATGTGGCAACAGAAGTAGAGTATACCATTGTTGTAATCTAGGGAAGTTTACTGAATTAAATAATCAAACGAAAGTTGGTAATTAGCGATAATACTTACGATACAAACAACACATATAAGAAGCGCCAGCCGCGCGTAAAAGAAGTAGTCAACAGCTAGAAGTGAGTAAAGTGAATTCCACAATGAATCTTTAACTGTAGGATATCAACCAACCGCCCCACGCAGATTTGACACTAGGCCGAATTCAATGTGGGGTGTCCGAGCCTAAAAGTTCGGCCAAAAATTCCCCGTAGACCCGTATAAAACGGTGTCGGGTAGCTGTCTCCCGAGACTATATTCTACCATTAGACAAAGCCTCGTCTGGACATCCTCTCTGTGCGGAGGAAGCGAGTTTGACGTGCACATTTGGAGACGAATCTTCAACCGCAGACCAACATACAGTATTTACTACTGTTTATACGTGAATGGGGACATAATCATTATTGTCTGTAGGTATGCTACAACAACCATTGACTCAACATTTGAGTAATAACGAAGTTTTAGAGAAACTGTAAAGAAAAAAGGCATTTATACTTAACATAATAAAAATATTTGAAATTTCTACGTCACATGACGAGGAAAGAGAGCATCAAATAGTTGAGACTAAGAGGGCATAATAAATGCTAGAAAAACAACGAATAGCCTATCGAACAAGCGTATGTTAATTGATGAGAGAACAGGAATTTGGGGACATAACAGAAAGACAAAAGGTACAAATGAGTGGAAATTGTGGGAAACTGCGCTCTGAAAGGACAACGCTATAATGTGTCCGCGGCTCTGGCTGTTTCATATTGCCACGTAATGTATTCTCTTTAATCAACAATCATCTATAAAAATCAATGAGTAAAATATATCACTAAATTGAGATTACACCATCGCAGCAATAAAAGCTTAAAATGTCTGCACATGTGCTTTCAGAGGTAGTCATGTGCATGCTGACATCACAGAATGAGAAAATTACTCTCTTTTTTCTTGTACACATTTTAAGAAAAAACGTTTCAACATTTTTCGCACCTCGACTTAGGGTACTGTAGCATTTTTCACCCTATGAATAAGGAATTCTACCCTGACGGAGTGTCCCATATTTGAGACCTACAGAGAGTAAATGACAATTTTCTGTTGTTTTAAGAATAAATTACTCCGAAATATACTTTGTTTTTTTTAAGCCAAAAGCGACTCAACTTTATAGAATATAAAGTTGTTATTTTTCTATTTGTAGTCGTTACAAAATGTTTCTTCCTAAATTTAAACACAATTTATTATTTACTGAATTAAGCATAATTCATAGTCTGGCTAATATCGTCCTCTTTGTTGTTACTATCACAATGTTCGAACAATTGTACTCTACGATGTTCTACTTGTAAAATTTAAGGAAATGAACTGATTTATTTGTTCAATCGACGTTGGTAGATAAATCTCATTCAGGTGCTCCTGGGATAAACCGCTTTGTTTAAAACGCTTTATAGTACTGATCTGTTATTGTTTCTGAGGCTCGGTGTTCATGTTGCGAATTTCACTCACTAACTTGTGGAAAATTTGCTAACCTTATATTTTGGTTCCTTCACAAAATATTTTCTTACCTCTTCTACTATTCTTCTACATAATTCTTCTAAATTTTTGTTCCCTCTTTTTCGACGTATGTCCGTTTTTTACTGCCTAACTTTACCACTTAAAACTTATTGCCATTTTTCAGGATTATTAGTTGCTAGAATTTCTAAGTTCTTTTTTTTTTTATCTCAAACCATTTTTAACACTAACATCTCAAACTTAGTTAATTTTACTTATTTGTATTATCTCTATAATTATTACACAGCATCTTGTCTTAATATCTACAAAGTTAATAACCCCGGATGATCAAAAACAAAATACAATTAAGGCCAAAGAATATACGTTCAAATACGCTATTTCGTATGAAGCATATTTGGTCAATAAAAATGACATTTCACTCTTCTTCGACGTATCTCCGTTTTTTTTTACTGCCTAACATTGTCACTTCAGACTTCATGCCATGTTTCAGGATTATTATTTGCTGCAATTTCTGAGTTTTTATCTCAAACCATTTTTAACACTACAATCTCAAATTTAATTCATTTTACTTATTTGTATTATCTCTAGAATTATTAAAGTTGTCTTAATATCCACAAAGTTAATAATAACTAATAAATCCTTTCGGAAGATCAAAAGCAAAATACAATTAAGCAAGCTTGAAGCATATATCCGTAAATACGTTGTTTCCTATGTAAAATATTTGGTCAATAATCTTTAATATATCAATTAGCTCTTTCAAGTGAACAAAAAAGTCAGTTTCAAAAATAATTCACCAATTGGTTAAAGTGAATAAAATAAGATTTAGGTAAAACATGTTCTAACATTTTCTTATTCCTCATGGAATAATTCTCTGACCTTGAGGTTGGCTTTAGAATTATTGTAGCTTTCGAGATTTTTTTTGGTATCAAATTGTGACCATTAACGAAAGAAATCATGTTCACTTTCATGAATTAACCTTACCTCTTGTACCCCTACTTTTCAGCAAATTTTACTGACTGCTGTTTTTAAATAATTGTCTAACTGGAAGTAATATTTTTTCGACACAATTATTCAATTCGGTGAAAGAATTTTATTGTAGAGGAATCCATTCTAAACCTATCAGATATGCAACACATTTTCTGAATAACGAACGGTTATTTTTCAAATACCGAAGCTGCTCGTGTTTCGCATGTCGTTTAGCGTGTCTATCCCTCACGATTTTAATTAACAAATAATCATATTTCCGTTAACTAGTGCTTCACAGACTAGCCCTATACACATGATATAATACGACACATAGATCTATTTGAACTGCCTGGAATCATTTATTTATGGGTTTGAAGAACAAATCGACTACATGCAGACGGGAAATGAATTGTGCAAGGACGCACAAATATAAAAAGGTGAGTATTCTCACTGGACTTATAAAACATGCCAGTGATGGAGATCATAATAGAACTAGAATTTTTTATCAGAGGTTACAAACTTATCAGCATAATTTATGGAGATTACACTACGTTTTTTGAACTTACAGAACTTTTTGAACAGTAGAATAAAGGAATGTGCATGAATAAGTAAAGAGAATATACAGTTAGAAGCAAAATGTTGAGCTTAGATCTGGAGTGTGTCAAAACCATGAAAATACAGAAATTCAACTGTATGAATATTGTAATAAAGACGACGGCACATTTGACAAAGGAAATCAGAACGGCGTATCTGAATATCGAAAGATTCCTACCAGACATAAACTAAAAGATTATGACCTAGGAACATTCCTTTATAAATAACGAAATGAGTACTAAATAACAATGTAATAACTATATATATATATATATATATATATATATATATATATATATATATATATATATATATATATATATATATATATATATATATATTATAAAAAGGCTTAAACACTAATATTCCATGGTCATATTAGTGACCATGGAATATTAGTGTTTAAGCCTTTTTATTATATCCTTACTCTGTCCTAGACATTGAGTTCTACCTGGATTCTTCCTCTTGGAATTTTTTTTCTAAAAATATACATGTATGGGTATTTATATATTTTGCATATATATATATATTTATAATATTTCCTATATATATATATATATATATATATATATATATATATATATATATATATATATATATATATATATATATATATATATATATATATATATATATATATATATATATATATATATAAAGGAGAGTCACGGTGGAGTAATGTGGCGGCTCATGAACTGAGGAATCTGAGAACAGGGTTCGAATTCCAATCAAATCCATTATATGCACTTAGGTGTTAATGCCCTTGAAAAAGGTATGGATCCTCTTCATCTCCTCCCAGTTATGGGTAAATAGTAAAACAGATCGTGTTCTATAGCCTTGGATGGCAACAGGTCTACCGCAAAAATGAATGGCAACCAACTGCGGGAAAAAATCACAAATTCTAAATTTATTAGGGTGCAATCAGGATTGTTGTTGATACTGTCAAACCATTTGATGTATTTTTTGGTATTATTCCAGAGTGTTAATCCAAGGTAGTCTTTACTTTGCTTAGAAATCCTTTCTAGGTTTCTTTTGCTTATTTTTCCGATGTTGGGTCTGGTTGTGTTCCATTCTAGTAGTAGGGTTTTCTTCAAAATCCGGTTTATGGTCTTTAAGTGTGATGTAGCATTCCTTTTCAGCAAGTTTCCTTTATCTATCGCTTATCTTTAATTTATCAGTAATAATTTTACTGGTTCTGGTAATATTATCTACCATATTTACGTTGTTATTATAGACTTTTTTTTATAAGTCCTTGTTATTTTAAAGTTCTCTGTCGTCAATATGTAGAAATTTCCAGTTTTCCAAACTTCACCAGTATTTTATTTTGACTTAAGTCGCTTTTCTCTCATAACGGATATATATATATATATATATATATATATATATATATATATATATATTTAGACAGCAATCCTTTGTTTATGCATGTTTTATTAAAAAACGACAGTAAAAGGTACTACGGTTAAGCTTTTTTATTTAATTTTCTTGTGTTCGAACAAGAGCTTTCTTTGCTGAGTAAGGTGTGTAAGCTTAACTGTAGTACCTTGTCTGTCGTTTCTAATGAAACATGCATGCATATATATATATATATATATATATATATATATATATATATATATATATATATATATATCCGTTATGAGAGAAAGGCAATTCGGTATATATAGAGAGTATACTCTCGATGTTCGATTGCTTAACACCACGTGTTGTTTTTTTTGTCAATATTAATCTATACCTCATACCGGCACAGGCACTTGCACAAAAGCTTGCTAGCATAAATACATAGATATTAACATATGCGTATATATATATAGGCGTGCATATGTGACTGTCTGTCTGTCTGTGTACTAGTGTAAAGACGTGAATTATTTGAAGATAATGCAATGTGACACCACTATTATTTAACGTCCTGGATATACCCAATCCTATACAATTTCTGCTCTGTTATCTGGTGGGTCAATGTCAACAGCGGCTTAACTACTCATAGCAAAGCGACTTGAAATATCGTTGTTCGAATGGAGCATGATAGCTGGTGCTAGATTGAAAGGACATTCCATTTCTTAAATGATGGGGACATTTGACCTGTATTGATCAAAGATGTCACGTGTGTGCCTGGTATACTTGATCGAAGGCATGACCGCCCAGCGCGGACAGCGCATTTGCAGACCAAACGAGGATAGTGATTGTGACTAGAGTCTTTTGACTAGAATTGTCTTTGGTAACAGGCAAGCGGCACCGGCTTACGACAAATCCGTTTGGCTATTTAGCATTTTAAAAAGTGCTGAAAATATTTAACTCTTAGATAAACAAAATTAGATATCAACACCTACTGTAGTCATCGTAAGCAAAGGTAACGATGGACTTTAATCGGTATGTAAGTCAAGACGAAGAGAAGGGATTTTATGCTGAAAGACATTCATCAATTGCAAAATTAATGAACAGTAACTTCCAAAGATCTGGGATATATAAGATACATTCGGGCTATTCGCAAATTACATTGTTACGAATTGAAAGGAACTGGTCAGAATTTGAAACCGACTTGTCGAAAAGTTATTGGGCTTGGTAGAAAGACTGGCTTCTGAAACAAAGTAAAAGCTGTCATTTACGAAGTATAAAGTACATATTTTGGAATAATTTTTTTACAGAATAACATCACGCCAAATTAAATTGACGAACGTTCATTCAAAAAGAATCAGAAAGAATTAGATACCTTATATCCTTTAGAGATAAATACCTCTAGAGTTATCTAGCATTGTCAATAGTCGATTGAATTTATTTGCTTTCTATTCGTAGATTTGGCAAGAGTTTTTTTAAATAGATCAGTTGTTTCTCTTTACGCCATGGAATGTAATTAACTTACGGGGACATATATCGTGACATATTTCAATGAAGAATACATTCTACAGAACATTGTCAAAAGTGTTTATCGTGTCCGTTGTTCCTGCTACATACCTAAAGATTCTTGAAGAAATTCAAAAAAGAATCAACAACACTATTGGTCACTCACTTTCTCGACGTTGTAATGTAGCTACCCCGACCCTTTCCTCTAAATAATTTCATATCAATTGTTTTGATATGGCAGCTAGACAAAATGAATTTAAGGGGAGTACAAAATTGACGACAAGGTTACATCAATTTGTCGTTGAATTGTTTAGATGCAGCCGTAAACACTATGTCGACAGTTTTTTTTTTTTAGCACTTCTCGGTTCTGTAACTATATTCTTACTCCATTCTTTCTGTTCAAATTTGTAAGATTTTTGCGCAACATTGGCAAAGTGGATATTCCAGTACTTGTAGATCAGGTTTCAGAAAATTGCAAATCATCATCATCATCATCATCATCATCATCATCATCATCATCGATGTCGTTATCATAATCGTAATCATCATCATCATCGTAACTATCATCATCACCTTAACCATTATAACCATCATCCTTGCAATCATCATCATCATCATCATCGTAACCTTCATCATCGTAATCATCATCATCGACCTCATCGTAATCATCATCATCGTCATTATCGTCATCATCATTGTAACCGTCGTCATAGTCATCATCATCGTAACCATTAACAGCATCATCATTATCAGCAGCAGCATTCACAACGATATTTGTCTACCAACAGCATGGCCGATGCAGAGGTCTAGGATAGCAAATCTTTAGCAGGAAGGGAAGATTATGAGGATAAGCAGATAGATAATGATGGTCCCTTGACTAGAAAAGATTTCGATTTTTAGGGTTCAGGGTAGCAGATGTTTGCTCCATGAAGGACCATTTCTTCCGAAATAAAAGCTGTCTGAATGGGACCTTTTCTTCCATATATATATATATATATATATATAATATAAAGAAATTTTGAAAAAAAACAAACAAAAATCTTAAATGTAGTTAAATGAAAGAAATGTCGACGTCTGACGTTTCGGTTTATTAAACCTTTTTCAAGACAATATTCATCAAAATATAAAATAAGACCTGTGTTTTTATGTCCATCGTATTTGTCATATTGAACTGAATTGTATTTTTTAAGGATTTTTGTTTGTTTTTTCTCTTCATTCTGTCGGATTTATATCCATTTACACTTGCTTATATATATATATATATATATAACCGCCCTTCAGTAAGCACTTACTAAAAGAAAAAAACAAGACCCCCCCAGAAGTTATCATAAAACCCATGGAGCATGTCCTTACATTGAATAGTTTCAACTTCAATAGAGCATACTACCTTCAAATAAGAGGTTGTTCCGTGGGCAACATTGCAGCTCCATCATATGCGACAATATTCATGGGAAAATTTGAGGAGACCCATATCTATCCAGTCATTGGTAGCGACAGCGTATACTATGCAATATATATCGATGATATATTTCTTATATACACGGGGAGTGATGACAAACTTATCAAATTCCTTATGACCCTAAACACAGTACACGACTCAATTAAGTTTGACTATGAAAAATCCACAACAGCAGTAACATTTTTAGACATCCGCATTTACATAGATGAAAACAGGAAACTACAAACGACACTACACACTAAAATCACTGACACCCACAACTATCTACACTTTAAGTCTTCCCACCCTAAACACCTTAAATTTAACCTTCCCTATTCACAAGCAATTAAACTCAGAAGGATATGTTCCATCAATGAAGAATTAAATAAACATACTGAAAATCTGGAGCATCAATTCACAACACGTGGCTATAAACAACACCTAATCAGGGAACAAATAAATAAAGCAATTTCCACACCTAGAGAAGACACCCTAATGTACAAGATTAAAAATAAATCTAGCCGCATCCCTCTAGTAAACACTTTCAGTCCCACTCTGCCTCCACGATCCCAAATAATCAAAAGTCGCTACATCTCAAAACAGACCTAAAAAATTGTTTAAGAATTCGGATTTCTAGCATATCGTGGACCTAAGAACCTAAAAGAAATCATAGGTAGTAACCACATTTTAGGGGACAAGGTAATCCGTAATAAACTAAGAACAAAAATAACAGGATTTTCCCAACCATGTAACAACAAGTTTATGCTGCAACCATACACGAATTTATTCACTAGCTGAGTAACTAAATCTCCTTTCCAAATCTACCATGATTCTAACTGTAGAAGTCATAACAATTTACCTCCTAGAATGTACACTAAGCCAGAAGTAGGAAAATCTGAATGGCCCTTTCACTACAGAATTAATAATTATTGCAATCGAATTATGTCGGCTCCCCCTGAATAATAATTACCTGTAGAACAATATTTCCACCTAGAAAAACACGATTTCAAAACAAATGCCAAATTCACTATAATTGAGAGAATAGAAAAGTTCAGAGCAGATAACATTAGAAAGATTTTAGAGTTCGATGAAAATAAGTGGATACAACGTCTAAAAACACACTATCCAGCCGGGCTAAACCATAAATTTAACAATATAGATAGTACTAATGTATAACACTACAAATCAAAACCTAACCACGTTTCTCACCCACACAAGACAGACATGCTTACGGAGGTGTTGAGGCCTCACACTTATACACACACCCACACGAACATATAAACGCACATCATTCATTTTCCCTAATCAAATGATAACAACATTCAATATACTGTAGTCCCAAAGAACCAAATAACACACACACACATTTAACAGAGACACATCCCCTCTCCAGGAACCAATAAAACTGTCAAACTGATCAGGGGAATTCCTGCATAATCCATCCAGCTCTTATTTAACAACTTAAATGAGACTGTTTTACCAACACAAAAGAATGTTAAAAGATTCATGTGAAAAAAAAAAAAAAAAACAAATCAAACGAAAAACTACAGACAAAAGTTCATTTTCTCCATCAAGACATTCATTTCTGTAGTTCACTGCTACAAACAAGCAGAAATATTTCTTCTCCTGATGGTGGCCATTTTGGCCGAAACTAGTCGAGAAATCTAAATGAAATAATAATAAAAAACGAAAGAATATTAATCTACAACCCAGTGTGTCTGAAGATTTTAATTTTTAATATTTTTATTGTTCAATATATATATATATATATATATATATATATATATATATATATGTATGAGATTTGGGACTATGTCAGTTTTTGTTTGGTTATGTTTGGTGGTTGTGGGGAAATTCTCCTCTGTAGTCGTTGTAAAATGATATTGACGGTTTTTGTGTATATACTACTATGTACTACAACGGCGCCACAAAGGAAAATTCAAGTAAAGAAAATACAACCTTCGTCTCTCATTCTCCAAGATAAAATACTCAAACATCACGACACTATCCACATACATATGGCAACTAAATGATATACCTGGTAAAATCATGAAAACCGCACCTGCCTATAACAGCGTCAAAAAGATGTCTACTTTGTCTACACGAAGAACTGGCAATAATCTCCCATGCTCAACAAAAGGAATTACTGAACATAAGATCCTAAATAATTCCCAAATGCAGACAAGAAAATAAATACTTCATAACTCTGTTAATATCAAACGGATAAAAAAATCCACCATCATACCAATTAACACAGATCGATATAGTTACAAACACAGCTATCTACACTGCCGACGCCCCAATGGACGCGAGGGGACACTACAATATCATTTTGCAACGATTACTATTACTTTACTTGCAAATATTGCCGTCACCACCGTATGCGCCTTCCGAAAAATAACTACAATTATTATCACTTCATATGCTCATCCCGGCAACATGAGATCGGCTTTTTACCATTGTCTTTGTTGTTATCTATATATAAGTACTATTATTACGATTGTCATTATTTACTTATTATC